>JAKUCV010000976.1:352356-374736 GCA_028386065.3 Turnera subulata | reverse complement strand
GGATACCGTAGAGGAGCAGGTCTTCTTCTTGTTCTTACTGATTCGGTTTCCGGCTTAGGTGAAAGATCCTAACACTACAAGTAAGTAAAAAATTGTTATACGGTTTACTAGCTTCACATGTGTTCTTGGTTGTTTCCCTTGTCTTCCGCTGCATATATCCGCTTTTATATGAATGTCATATAGCCTAGGGAAACTTACATATAATGCCCTCCTCACCAATGGCGCATGGCACCCCTTCCCGCCTCAACAGGCTTACAATGTTATCGGTTGAAAATGGATTTTCAAGACAAAAACCAATCCCGATGGGTCTGTGGAGCACTACCATGCTAGACTGGTTGCCAAAGGTTTTCATCAATATCCAAGGGTTGATTTTACAGATGCTCTCTCTTCCGCCGCAGCCGCTCCCCATCTCTCCCTTCTCTCTTTTCTTTTTCCCTTCCAGCCGCCCGACGCTACCCCCATTCCTTTATCTCTCTTTTCCCTCAACTTCTCCTTCTCTTCTCTTTTTGCAATCGCTGTCGCCCCTACCTCCATCTTCTTCTCCCCCTCAGGTCGCTGCTGCACATCGCCGC
The DNA here is from genome assembly GCA_028386065.3 of Turnera subulata. Taxonomy (NCBI): domain Eukaryota; kingdom Viridiplantae; phylum Streptophyta; class Magnoliopsida; order Malpighiales; family Passifloraceae; genus Turnera; species Turnera subulata. The sequence goes on along the minus strand of JAKUCV010000976.1, from coordinate 374,164 downwards.
CGTTTGTTGCCTCGAGGTGAGGAGCGTCTTGAAGGCTGGGTGCGATTGGGCAGAACCGAGACCAGAGCTCGAGTCACCGCCGCCGCCGCCGTCGCCTTGGTCGGTAAGCCTCCAACCTGTTTCCCTCTTTCTCTTTTAATTTCTTTTTCACAGGGTTCTGGTTTAATCGAGCTTTTGTTGTGTTGGTGTGGGTGGTTCGGGTTTTGTGTTGGTTGGCTAGGTGATTTGCAGGCCGTGGTGTTTGGTTGCCGTGGTGTTTGGTTGGGTCTGCTGCGAGTCGTCTTGGTGTTCGCAGGAGTAGGTTCTTCTGCAAGAGTGATTCCGGCCGGCAGTGGTGGTTTGAAGCCAGAGAGCGCATGGTTGTTTGGTCTCGGGTCAGTGGCTGGCATCTGCTCGGGACAGTGGTGGTTAGCTGTTTGGGTTCCGGGCAGTTTGAGTTGTTTTCCGGATAAGGATAATTATCCCAAATTCTTTTCTTAGTTTGGTATTGTCCACAGGGGGCGTTGCGTTGATTAAATTGCGTATTTCTAGGCTGTGGCAGTCGTGTTGTTCGTGGTTGTTTCCGGTTGTGGGTGTTTTCTGGCGGGTTGACTGGAATCCGGCGAAGCTCGGGATTTTCCGGCAAGGGCTCTGGTCACTATTCGGGCAAACAGTAATTTCACGGCATTCACGGTATTTATTCCCGGTTTTTAGTCTCGGATTTATTTGTACATAATGATGGATTTAATCGAGTTAATGTACATTTAATGTAATTGAGATTTAGTGGAAACTGTGTGCGGGGGTGTGAGTGTGTGTGGCCAGAACTTACCCACGAGTAGAACCTTATGTCGAAAACAATTGGGCTCGGGAATAACCTTAGATCGGTATTTAGGTAAAACCGTGCCCAGGCCCATCTAACTAATTCTAAGGCCTTAAGAGGCTTTATGGACTAAAGAAGTGGGCTCGAGGTCCAATGACATAATTGGATAACTTTTGGACTTAAGTAACGGGCTTTAAGCCCAACTTCATAATTTGACAATTGTGGACTTTGGGAAATGGGCTTTAGGCCCGAGATTCAATTTTGGACTTAGATGAGCTTAAGCCCGGTGAACATGAGGACCTGATTTGTGGGAGTTTAGGTGAGAGAACACCTAGGGCGGGATTTACTCAGTTGAGCATTTAGTTATCATACATGCACGGTTTGGTTGCAATTGTTTTGTAATTATTGTGTGTGCCGGTATTCAGGGTAATACCTCGGGAGCTGGAGGATCTATCTTGGGGAAGGCCCACAGGATAATCATCGTTGAGCTGACTTTATAAGTCTTTTTATGTTCGTTTGCATGTGCTTGTTAGTTTGGTTTGTCTGAGTTACATGCCTTGTTTGCTAACATGCCATGATCTGTATTGTGTGCCTGTGTATTACTATTTGTTGAACGAGCATGATTTGTTTAACTGTTATGAGATATAACATGTGATAGGATTTTGGGTGATCTGTGTGATGTGTTGTGGGTTGGAAACCCGGATGTTGATTTAATGAATAATTCACACCACCCTGATAAATCATAACTTTTTGGCACACAGGAACTCTTAAGTATGAATAAGAATAATATACAATAAAAGATATACTACTGTGGGCTGATGACCGGTTGGTTCGAGCGGGAAGTGATACCCCTCAGGATTGCATGCGGGATAGCATGGTATATACGGTTTAGCATATGGGTCTGTGATGACCGGTTCTACCTCCCTCCTTCTACCTCCCCCTTTCTACCTCCCTCTTTCTCTCTGTGATTATATTTGGGCTATATGCCTGGTTATATTGGGCTTACACCCTGGTTGTCTCATGAGACGGGACCGAGCTCGACGCACACAGTAGGGGCCCTGAATATTAAGTATAATGATTAAATTAACACACAAACAGATGTAAAATATAAACTATCTGCTTATATGTTGTTGGCATGTTGGTACTGGTTATTGTGTGTTTGCTCACTAGTGCTTGTTTTTCTACACTCCTTTCGAGCTTGCTTTGCACAACTACATAACTAGATTTATACTGCTCACTGAGTAGGCTCACATTATCGCCACCGTTGTTTTTAAGACCCCTAGTTAGCGTGCTGCTTTTCTCTTCCTTACCGGAGTACGGACGTGGATATCCCAGCAGGTAGCTATGCTTCTTCTCCCGGTTGGATGTATAGAGCCGACATGTATATCATTTTCTTCTCTTGTTTTTATTTTATCCTTATCTTCCGCTGCATTGTAATCTGTTGAGATGTCATTCTTGTTTTTGATTACATTGTCTGCAGTTTGTCGGGGTTTGTTACTTGATGTTGTTTCGGCTGTTTGCTGGGTTGATTTATGGCTTGATAAGCCGGTTTACTCTTGCTCTTTATGACATCTCAGTTTAATAAGGTTTATGGACAATGTTTTGGGCATTGGTTTACGTATCCCGGGTTTCAGGGGCATTTTGGTAAATTCTTATTATTTTACTGTTTTTATTGTAAATTTGGGATACGGGCGTTTCAGCTAAACTCCAAGACTCGGTGTAGGGAAGGATGTTCACGACCCTATCCCATAACCTATTCTCAACAACTCGGTGTAGGAAAGGAAGTTCAGAACCCTAATCCTTAACCTATTCTCAACAGCTCGGTGTAGGAAAGGGTGTTCAAAACCCTAACCCATGACCTCTTCTTAACAACTTGGTGTAGGAATGGATGTCAAAAGTTCTAACCCGTGACCTCTTCTAAACAACTTAGTGTAGGAACGGATGCTCAAAACCCTAGCCCGTGACCTCTTCTCAACTACTTGGTGTAGCAAAAGGATACTCTAACCCTAACCCAAAACCTTACAGAACTTCTCGGTATAGGAAAGGGTGCTCTAGCCCTAACCCGTAACCTATCTCAACATCTCAGTGTAGGAAAGGATGTTCTAGACCCTAAAACGTAACCTAACTCAACTCATCATCTTGTCATCACGGTCTTAGGAGAGGGTATACCGACCCTAACCATTAACCTATACATCAACTGTTTGTGCTATCGGCTATCAACTCAACTTGTTATCGTGAGGGAATCTTCTCATCCCAGAAAGTCTATCCCAGCGTCACTGGAGAAAAGGAATTCTACGAATCATAGGGTGTTCCAACCCAGGATATGTCACGTCTTCACATCAATTATCAACTTAGCAGTTCAAAATGAAAACATCGATTAATGGAGTAGCATGTTCCGAGAAGCATCAAATCGAAACACGGGGTAGTATGCCCCAAAAAAAGATCATCTCAAATCATGGGGTGGCATGTCCCGGAAAATCGAGTCAAACACAGTGGGGTAGCTTGCCCCGAGTCATCAAATCAAGCAAAAAGGGGTAGCATGTCCCAAAATCTCAAATCATGCAAAAGGGATAGCATGCCCTGAGTCATCAAATTATGTAAAAGGGGCAGCATGCCCCTAAAAATTAAATCATGTCTTGGGCCCGCCGTGCCCTTTTTTGGAAAATCAATTCTTATAAAAGAGGTAGCATGTCCCCAAAAAATTCATTCAAAACATTGGGTACCATGCCCTTTCTATTTTCTGTCAGAGTTTGACGAGCCCGGCGGGCCCACGGACCTATGTTTCAAAATCAAGTCAAAATGTCAATCAATCACAGTGTTTCATCATCATCGATCCCAAAGATATGCATGCACTAATTTTCTCTCTAAAAAATCACTCCGGGGCACAGGGCCCACAAAACAAAGAACAAAATTAATGTAGGGGCTCTGGCAGTCATGTCTAGAAATCCGCCTAGTCATGGCGGTCATGTTGAGACGACCACCGAGCTTGGTAGTCTTCTCGGCATGTCCGCCGCCCCTGTACCCGATTTAAAACCCCCAAAACTCTTCTTTTCTTCATTTCTTTCCTCCTTACTCAAAACTCACCTATTTTCTCTCAAACATTCCCATTCAAAACGCAATCAATCCCTCTCTCATCCCAAATCATCTCTGTGAGTACCTAGCCCAAAATTCATTGGGCTTACTCACCACCTTCTTCTTCATCGTCATCCACATCTTTGGAGTTGCCACCCGAATTTTATTGCAGGACAAAATTCAAGGAAAAACCATCCTCAGGCAACCAATGACTCCTTAAGGCAACCGATAAATGAACCAAAGATGTGGACCAGGGGGTTTGTCATGGATGGGAAAGTGTTAGGCACCCATCCATATCCGGATGAGAACATGTGCAACTAAAGATCAACATATGCCATGCACAACAACACAAATAACAGAAACAAAACAAAATTGAAAGACAAAACAGAAAGTAAATAAAGATTCAGCTTGCATTACCAATGGGCTTGTAGCTCATTGGCACTCTTGTGTCAAAAGCACAAGAGGGGTGAGGTCTCGAGTTCGAGTCTCACTTTGCTCAATTAGTATAAAAAAAAATTTTAGCTTGCATTTAAAAAACCACTAGAAACTGCCTACGAACCCCCTATAACGGGTTCAAAGCTCACGTAGTTCTTAACATGCATCACATATTATCACATCATCAGCATCATCACGTCACAACAGCAATCAATTAAGAGAATTAGAACGAATTACCTCTTGAAGCCCTCCTCTAGCTCCTACTTGCTTACTACTCCTTAGCAGAAATTTGGGTTTGATGTCAGCAAAAAATTTTTAAATCTACTTCTTAGCTTTCCAGGGACTCCAAGAACGCAGAAAACCGATGTCTACAGCTCCAGATATAGCGATTCTTCCGAGACTGCTTGCACAGGAATTCTCTACTCGGGTTTGAAGCATTCCTCCACCGATTTGCTTTAATCCGCCTCCTTCCTCTTTTTCTCTTGCTCTCCTCTTGCTAGTGACTTCTCGTTACTCCTCCCCATGAAACTCCTCCAGAATTTGAACCCTCAAAAGGGTTCCTAAGCTTGAAATTAGAGAATTATTCCAAGCACCTAAGCTTATGTGTGTATAGAGGAGGAAGAGAGAAATTGTGTGTGAGGCTGAATGGGGGGTCCTATTTATAGTGTTCAGGGGGTCTGGACGAATTGTTGATCTAAGGGTCGGGATTGAATCCCTAGATCCAATGGTAGATACCCAGAACTATAAGAATAGGAAAAATCTGGAAAACTGCCGAAATTGGGAGCGATGTCCGCCAAGTGCTGGTGGTCCTCTCGCGATGACCGCCAGGTGCTGGCGGTCCTTTCTCAAAGTCGTCCAGGTGCTGGCGGTTATGTCTCCATGTCCGCCAGCACTTGTTTCCAAATTTATTTTTTTTTCTTTACGGTTTTGATCCTCATTATTCCGGTCCAACTTGATTCCCACACCTTTCTAATCAGTTTTTTGCTTGTTTTAAGCTCTAGGAAACCTCCTAACTTGTAGCCTACTGTGAATACCCGACCCAAAATCACTTGGGCCTATTCACCTATTTCCTTACGTCTTCTTCTTTGGGTCAATCCCATGTCATTAGAGTCGCCACCCAAATTTTACTAAAGGCTACACTTTCACGGCAAACCAAAGACATGGGATCGGGGGTTCGTCACAGATGGGAAGGTGTTAGGCACCTATCCTTGTTGGGTCGTGACTTTATGCAATTGTATGAACAGGTCCCTTTTTGCCTCCGAGAGTGATCAGGTTCGATGTGATTTATTGGCGTCGCTTGTCCAACTGGACAGACCGCAGATTGATTGGGCTTCGACGGGTTTCGCGAACGCCTACAGAGAGATGTGCAACTTTTCCCGGGTTGCTGCCAAGCACTTCTATGGTTCGGCTTGGATTTGGGAGGTAAATCTTTTGCCCTCGTCCCTTTTCATCAGATCTGTTTTTTTCCCCATCTCCCTATTTACTCAGATAACCTTGGTAGGTGTAGGGTCAAGAGTACCTGGGACTGTCTGCCCAAAAGCTACCAGCTGGTGAGAAGGCATGGCCGGTTTCTCTCCGTTGGGACTAGGAGTAATGCCCATGACCGAGTACGGGCCCGTCAGCACATAGACCATGTTACCATGTCAGGCAAGGAATTTTTTTTCTCCCTCACCTCTTGTTTCCCGAAAAATTCCTTTTGGTAGCATTGTCTTACTGAACATTCGTTGGCAGATCTAGTTTTCCCCTTTTGCGGCTTACCAGGAGATATTGGAGAGGATTGACTCCATGACCCTAGTGATGGATCATTGTCGATGCTTGATAGGGTACTCGGATATGAAGGTGTGGTACCTCGGAGATCATGTATGTGCACAGACTATAGAAATACCATGTATACCACGTAATCCACCGATCTTCATGCGGGACATTAACGAACGGGGTGAGGCCCCTGAAGGTGACTCCTTGGATTGGCATGTCGATGACTTGGCCTTCCCAGGCGACTATTATTCCTTTATCAGTGAATTTCTGTTGCCTCCCTTGACTACCCCAGAGGCAGGTGGGTCGGTGGCTAGCACTGGTCCTTCTCGGAAGAGTTCTGCCTCATGGAGCAGGAAGGGCACCGAAGCGTCTTCTTCTACATATGGTCCTATTCTCCCGACATGTGAGGCTGACCATAAGACTCTTGATGACATATATAGGCGTTGTCGCGTGCCCTTTTCCGAGGATCTCCCTCTTGATTTTCCACCATTCCCGGCTGACATCACCACGGTATCTTCTTGATCATTGCCCTCTTCAAACATCTTCTTTCTTCCCCTCTTCTATAGCTTGATTGATCTTCTCCTTGTAATAGGTCCCGGCTGCTGAGGTTTCCCGACTTTGGACGATGCTTGGATGAGCCAAAGCGACCCTGACGGCTCGGGCTATCCGGATACGGGAGTTGACTTCTTGTGTGAGAGAAGGAGGATGTTCTTGCCCCGTGCCATTGTCCCGGGACCCCGTCCTTCTAGGCCTTTGGTGTCACCTTCTGCCTCTCAACTGCCCCCTCGTCCTGTTGATCCTACCTCGGGTGATTCTGAGGATACCATTCAAGAACACGCTCGACCGGTTCGCCAGCGCCGAAGCAAGAAGACACGTTCTTGATTCATGCATGTATGTCCTATCTAAGTGCGTGGATTTTAGCTGGATTGCTCCTCTTTCTTTCTTTTTCCTATGCATGTATGCATTTCCCTATGTCTAGACACATGAACTTTGATGGGATTACTTCGTGTAAATGCTATTCTCCCATTCTTGAGGTGCAACCATGTATGCAATTTTGAAAACTACCGAATCATGCACCACGAGTACCGGGATAGGTTAGGTATTGCTGTTTGAAAGGTTTTCATAAGGTCGTACAAAACACCTACTCCTCTTTGTTGGGTTTATCACATAAAGTCATTTCAAGCAAGGATTTCCATGAAAAATGAGCATGCCCCAAATCTCCCCAAATACCATTTGGCCTTAACTTTTGCCTAGGCCGCCCTTTTAGGTTTTCAACCTAGTAGGCATGCCCTAACTTTTGCCTAAATCGCCCTTTCGGGTTTTCAATCTAGCGGACTAGTCCCCCTCTCTTTCTCCGTTTTCTTTTACTTTCTTCCTCTGAGGTGGATGGCGGTCAAAACTTATCCAGGTGATGGCAAGTTCCAAGTCTTTTCATCTCATGGTGGCACTTTCCGGTGATGGCTCGATTTTGGTCCTTCTTCGATTTGACAACATGACCAGGAAAAATCTAGGGACAATACTCATGAGCATTGGGGGAAGTTTTCTCAATAGAAGGAACCCAAACTTAAACCCTATCATCTTTTACCAGCCTAGCTTAGGATCCAAACTTTATTTAGACCGAGCTCTTTAATACAGTTACCTACGTACCAATAGAAAATAATGTTCAGTTTCTTTTTTTTTTCAAATCACAAAGAAGTACTTTTCTCAAGAGGTTTAAATGGCACATTGGTTGTGGGTGCACATCCCCTTTTTCCTCTTTTTTTTATTTTTTATTTTTTTTTGGGAAATGACCTTACAAGCCAGGCTTATTAATTCAAGACAAAGTATTTGATTTGAAACAGATTTGACTTACTAGATCAGGTCTTCATAGTTCATTCTATGGTTCCCAAGCTAAGTTGAAAAATTTTGATAAGATTTAAGACACCATCTTCATAAATAAGGGGATAAGAACATCCATTACATGAGTAGTAAGCAAAAGACACTAATTAAAGACAGACAACGTTGACTCTTCGAGGTGAAGTTAACATGGATAGACTTCAACCCTCTTTTATTTTGAAAAAATAATAAATAAAAAAAAGACTCGACACTTTGAAACCCCTAAGTCTTCTTAGCCTCCCCATTACCTGTTCTAAGCATCCTCCTCCATCACCCATTTGATCTTGTTCGGGTACACAAGCTTTCTTCGTGGGACCATAGTGACGGTTTCCTTCGGGTCATCATGTTGGACTACAACCATCATTGTCTCGTCTCCCACCCCTTGACTGTCTTCATCTTCCTCATTAGTCATCATGCCATCATGCGATTTTGAGTATTCCTCGGATCTTGAAGCATCACCCCAATCATCCCACTTGCTTTCCCTTAGCTCCTAGATGCATTCCCAAAGACTTTCCTTCTCCTTGATGCTTTCTCAAGTGAGTGCGGCATTCTGGAGCTAGATGCCCCTCATCACATCTTCAACGAGTGCATATTGTCCCATGACATCCAGAAATTATTTCATGGCTACTTGGGAAAATGGTCGACCTAGTAAGACCCCACGGAGGATCGTTTCCTCTAACTGGCCCATCAAAGTCCGGAATGTTGATTGCACCTCTTTTTCTTGTTGGAGACTCCGGTCTTCATAAATTGGAAAATTATCCCCCGTCAGCCTTTCCTTCGGGTTCATTCTTGTGCCGGTAGCACCCTCCGACTGGTTAGCATGCTCACTGCTCATGGTTTCTCTTGACTGCCAAAAGTGGAGAAGTGGGTCTTAGTGCCCTGCTCAGATGGGTTCAAAAAGAAGGCTAGCAACAAATGGTTGGATAGGACATGGGCTAACTTTTGATTCGGCATGCAAAATGACATGTGTTACGCAATCCTAACTTCTCAAATTCTTAGGGTAACTGGGCATCCACTCAAATTATCAAGATGAACCTCCTTTGAGTTTTGGTAGACCAACGCTTGAAAACATGGAATTTCTTCCCTCTTAATAGCCATGAATGGTTACTCTTCTTTCCTCCTTTCTCAAATTCCCATATATGCATGAATTCAAATCCCGAAATGACAAGATACAATAAATATATACAATACAATAAATGCCACACAAATGCACGTACCATTTATTGATTCACAATGCATGAGATGCTCAAGGTATGCAGCTGGTTGGGGGCCAAAAGGTTGCCGCTAGGGAATAGGCTGACCTACTCACATGTGATAATGGATATCATGTGTGGTCCAAGGCCAATTAATCCCCATCATTGCTAAGCATCGAGAAACGGGTTCACTCAAGCCACCATCGCTTAAAGAAAGCATTGTGGTGGACTCAGATTCCCTCACCCTCTTATCGTAGAGGCTTCACATCAATCATCATGAATGCAAGGCACTTATGATGACAAATAAGAAGGCACACAAGATTCAACAATTGCACGAGGTCTCTTGAACCCACTACATCCCCAGTGGAGTGGCCAATTGTGAATACCTGGCCCCAAATCACTCGGGTCTATTCACCTATTTCCTTCTACCTTCTTCTTCGGGTCAATCCCATGTCAATGGAGTCACAACCCAAATTTTATTAAAGTAAAAATCTGGGAAAAACCTTCAGATGACTCCTTTAGGCTACACGGTCATGGCGAACCAAAGACAAGGGATTGGGGTTCGTCACAGATGGGAAGGTGTTAGGCACCCATCCGTGTTGGGTCGAGACTTTGTGCAATTGATGAATACAAATGTGCCTTGTGCAGGTGTGCAAGTGTGGAAAATAAAAGAGTGGGGGAGAAGAAGAAGAATTGGCTTGCATCCCGTTGTAAAACCAAGACTACCTACATACCCGAGTGACCGGGATCGAAGCCACATAGTTCTACACCCACCTTCTTGCCACTTCTAAGCTCAATGCCTCCCACGAAATTTCTCTAGAGTTTCTGCCTAAGAATGTATCTCTAGACTTGGAGAGGTAGAATTTTTCGAAGCACTCAAGGCTTATGGGTATGTATATGAGAATGTGTCTCCCTTGAAATGTGTGTGAGGGGTCCTATTTATAGTGTTTTGGGAAGCCTAGGGGCGTGGACCTGCTTAATGATGAAGATTATGCCCGAAAATCTGGTCCATAACCGCGTTGGATCGAATTAGAAACAAAATCGGAGAAAATCGAAGGTTCTGGGCACCTATCACCGCCGCTGCCGGCAGTCATGCTCTGGATGGCCACCAGTGCCGGCGGTCATGTGAGGAGGACTGCTAGCACCTCGCGATGACCGCCGGTCACCCCGCGTCACTCGTTCTTTCCTTTTTTTGACCCCCAATCCCCCTAATTCAGCTCTATCTTGATCCTACCACATAATTAACCCCTAATTAACCCAGAGTCACTCAATTACGTGATCACCACTCCCCTAAATCATTCCAAGACTGATTGATTACACATTGATACCCATTTTAAGCAAAATTATACCAAAAACACGAAGTCTACTTAAATGATGATTTAACTCTGATTTTACACGAAAATCAGAGCTAAAATTAATCTTCAAGAATTTTGTTAGTGGGCTAATCAAACTCTGGAGAATTAACTTGGGCCCTTAAATCTATTTTTAACCCAAGAATAAATCATCTCAATATGCTTGGATTAAGGAATAGATTAACGGCCCAAATGATATATTCCAGCCTAAATAAACCTTATTATATATTTTATTCTAAAATTAAATCATCTCATTAACCCTAGAGTTCAAATACATGAAGGTCTAAATTACCAAAATACATCATTTCTACTAAGTTAAATTCATGACATGTCTTAATCCTGATATTGAATCATCTCATCAATTCCAGGTTCAAGTATGTTTAAAATCTAATTCTAGTAGAAAATTCGTGGGTCAAATTTGGGCGTTCACACCTACTTCCACCCTTTTCCTAATTTTCCTTACTTTCTCCCCACTCCACTCTAAATACCACAAATATCAAAAACCATTAACGAAATAATTTAATCCGAATTTTGGACGAAAATTCAGATTAAAAGGCCTCTAAGTTTAGTGTTTTTGATGGGCTAAGATTTCTGGAGGGTCCATGATCCATTGGTCCAGGCTCCTAATTTATTTTAAACCTAAAATCATCTTAAAAGGGTCCAAAAATAAAATAAAAGCCTAAAACAATAAAACACCCATATTTTTATTAAATTCATACCTTAAATATACGTAAACTCAGAATTAAATCATCTCAATAATTCCAAGCTAAATACACAAAAATTCAAACATAGTAAAAATATTATTATTTCACTAAATTAAATCATAAACACATTTCATCCTAGGATTAAATTATCTCATTAATCCATGGATAAAAACACATTTATATTCCAATTAAATAAAATATTGGTGGGTCAAATTTGGGGTATTCACGGATGCCCCTTGTTGGTGAATCTTTAGGAACTAAAGATAAACTAACGAAAAGAGGAACATCCAAATTTGATGGAGTAGATGATGAAGCTGATGCCAACATATGTGCCATGGGTCGGGAATCATCTCATCCCGGGTTTTTAAGGATTTATCGTCCTCCTTAGGGGACTCGATTTGGGTTTGTGATCGAATCATCTCATCTACCAGGTTGTCAATAAATATTCTTTCATCTAGTCATCTAGGGATTTTATTGTCCTCCCAGGGGTACTCAGTGCTTTGTTTGGAAAAATCTCCTCATATACCAGGTCGTTAACAAAGAATCCTCTCATCTGCGCTATCTAGGGATTTTATCGTCCTCCCTGGGGTACTCGGCTTTGGGTTGTCAACAAAGAATCCTCTCATCTCCACTAACTAAGGATATGTCTCCTCCCATAGGGTGATTTCGGGCTTACCTACTTTCTTTGGTTTACTAACTTGGTTAGCTAGGGATTTTATCATCCTCCCCAGGGAACTCGGTGTTTGGTTGTGGGAATCATCTCATCCCTCCCATGGCATCACATGCCTTCTCATCAGCCGTCAACAAATCTCGGGGCATTACATGCCCCTCGGGGTAGCATGCCCCAAGGAAAGCCATCTCCAGCAATGGGGTTTCATGCCCCGGGAATTCGATTTAGAGTGGGGTAGCATGCCCCGTGGATTGATTCAGAATGGGGTAGCATGCCCCAAGTGAGTCTCATTGACACATGGGGTAGCATGCCTTGAAAAATCAATACATGGGGTAGCATGCTCCGATAGTGATTCCAATCATACGGAGTAGCATACCCCAAGCAAATCGCATGGGGTAGCATGCCCTGGAAAAATGAAACAAGGGGTAGCATGCCCCGGAAAATCGAAACACATCCAAAATGGGTGGCATGCCCCAATAGAGTAGAACACATACGAGGGGTAGCATGTCCCCAAAAATCACACAAAACGAACGAACGTAGCATGCCCCGAAAACACGTCACATAGCAGGGTAGCATGCCGCGGCAAACAAATACATCACATAACGGGGTAGCATGCCCTGGGAAAAACAACACATCACAAAACGGGGTAGCATGCCCCGCGAAAAATTTTTTTGAACCAATGGGGTAGCATGCCCCGCAAAGTTAATTCAAAACAAATCGAGGGCTAGCATGCCCGGAAAAATTGACTCACAAATGGGGTAGCTGTGAACACCCAAATTTGACCCTCGAATTTTTCACAAAGTTTAGGTTTTAAACATGTTTGAACTTAGGATTAATGAGATGATTTGATCCCAGGAGTAAGGCACGTTAAGGATTTATCTTAGTGGAAACAATGCATTTTAGTAACTTGAGCCTTTGTATATTGGACTATTAGGATTAATGAGATGATTTAATCTTAGGACAAAGTATATAATAAGGTTTATTTACACTAAAATGTGTTTGGGCCTTTTATCTATCTTTATTCTAATTTTAATGAGATGAATTATCTTTAGATTGGGGGTGGGTTTGAGAGCCCAAGTTAATGGATTCTCCAGAGTTTGGTTAGCCCATAAACACTTTACTTGCAGACTAATTTTGGTTCTGATTTTCGTGGAAAATCAGAATCAAATCATCCTTAATATGGTAAATATGTTTTTGGTATGATTTGGGGACTTAATGTGTAATCAATCAATTAGAAGATGATTGGGGAGAGTACTAATCAAGAAAAGAGCTGATTCTGGGTAGATTAGGGGGTTAATTACGCGGTAGAATCAAATCATGGAGGAGTTAAGGGAAACCAGGAGCAAAAAAGGAAAGAATGGGGAAAACGCGAGGTGTCGGGCGGACATAGTGGGATGACCGCCAGCCATGGCGGACATCCAGCTTATGACCGCCAGCCCTGGAGGTCTTGGCGCCCAGATTGCCCGATTTTCCCGATTTTCGCCCCCGATTTGATTCTACGCGGTTTTGGACCAGATTTTCGGGCTTAATCTTCACCATTAAGCAGGTCCATGCCCTTAGACTTCCCTGAGCACTATAAATAGGACCCCTCACACACATTTCAAAGGATCACACACTTTTCTCACATACATACCTATAAGCTTTGAGTGCTTGGAAAAACTCTACTTCTCCAAGCCTAGAAACACATTCTTTAGGCAGAAACTCTGGAAGATTTTCGTGGAAGGCATTAGCAGCGGTCCAACAAGGAGAGGTCAAGAGAGGATCAACCATAGAGCTTAGAAGCAGCAAGAAGGTGGGGGTAGAAATCAACCCATTGCAAGGAGCTGGAGGAGGGCTATAAGAGGTAACACTAAACCCTCTTTTTTATTGATCTTTCTTGATTATATACTGATACTTTTGATGATGTAAGTGGCCGATTTGTGCCATGTTTAGAACTACGTGGCTTTGACCCCGATCACTCGGGTACGTAGGTAATCTCGGTCTTACAACGGGATGCAAGCCAAATCTTCTTCTTCTCCCCTTCTCTTTACTTTCCACACCCGCACACTTGATCCAAGCACACTTGCATTTAATAATTGTACACTGCCTCAACCCAACATGGATGGGTGCCTAACACCTTCTCATCCATGACGAACCCCCGATCCCATAACTTTGTTCGCCATGACCGCGTAGCCTAAAGGAGTCATATCAAGGTTTTTTCCCAAGTTTTGTCCTCAGTAAAACTTGGATGGTGACTCCAAGGTTATGGGATTGACCCAATAAAGAAGGTGAAAGGATTAGGTGATGGGCCCAAGTGATTTTGGATTAGGTATTCACAGTAGCATGCTCAGGAAAAATGTCTTACATAATGGGGTAGCATGCCCCGGGAAAACAAAACTCATATGAGGGGGTAGCATGCCCCGGGAAAACAATTCAAATGAAAGGGGAAGCATGCCCTGGAAAATTACGCAAAACAAACGGGGTAGCATGCCCTAAAAAATAGTTCACATGATGGGGTAGCATGCCCCAACACGTGACTCAAAACATGGAGTAACATGCCCCGGAATTAGTCCACACAAATGGGGTAGCATGCCCCGAAAAATTGATTCAAGGCATGGGGCAGCATGCCCCGAAAAATAAATTCGAAACAATAGGGTTGCATGCCCCTTTTATTATTTATCAAAATTTTAAGCCCGACGGGCCCCACACAATTTTTGTTCAAACTCAAAGACTCGACAAGTAAAAAATCATGGTATCTAACCATCATGGACCCATAGATATGCATGCACTGATTCTTCTCTCAAAAAGTCACTCCGGGGTATAGAGCCCGTAGAAGGAAGAACAAAACAAGCTCTGGATGCCGGCGGTCATCTCTACATATCCGCCAGAGGCTGTAGGTGATGTCGGGAAGATCGCCAAGAGCAGGCGGTCTTCTCGCCATGTCCGCTGAGCTCCCAGAAGATTTTAAAACCCCCTCTTTCTCCTCAAAACTCACTTGTTTTCCTCTCAATCAACTCGCAATCTCTTCCCCTTCTTTCCCAAATCAACTCCATGGTTTTATCATTATCAAACATTCATAAATCAAGGGAAGATACAATGAGGAAATATCACCCAAAATCCAATCCGGCCTTATTGCTCGAATCCCTTGATAGACACATCTTTTCTCAGCTTCCCCAAGTGCAAGTGATTTTCATCAATCAAAACTACTCAAATTGCGATTTAAATTCATTTTTGAGTTTATGCCCAATTTCTCCATGAATTCAAATTTATACAATGTCTGGTGTGTTTGATTGTTTGAAAATGCTCCTAGTATGTCTATAATGCTTTCTCCTATGCTTATTTGCTAGATTAGACATAGAATTTTTGGATTGATGGAATGCCCAAATGGAGGCTTTGGGTTCTTGGCAAAAATTAGTGATTTTGGTTGATTCTGTTCTTGTTTTGCTGTTTGAATTGCACATTCTCAATGTCCAATGGGTAGATGTTGATGGGTTTGTGCCAATTTTGGTCAGTTTTGAATTTCTCCAGGGCAGGTTTTGTAATTCTTTTATGATTTAATCTGCAAATAAAATGTCATGCTAATGTCGAAATGCATCATATTTTTTCAGCAAATTTATTCCCATGATGCATGTCTACATTAATGCGGAGTCGGTTTGGCTTGGTTTGGCCCAATTTGGCATGAGTGTTGACAATTCTAAGGGTATCTACACAGGTTGTGGATACTCGAAGCCAAAACCCCAGCGGGGCCGAGGGACGGTCCGCCATTCTCAAGCACGTGGAGAGCGATGCTGGAGTAAAGGCTATAGTAAAGAGGGTTGGTCTCTAGGACTTCTTCCACACCTTCAAAGAAGAAAAAGTCGATCTTCAAGTTCTCTCGGCACTTGGCAGGAGATGGTGGGACACCAACAATGCATTCCACCGTCCTTGTAGAGAGATGATGATGATCCCCTCTGACTATTCCCACATTACCGGGCTCTTCGAGGAGCTTTTGGGTATCAGACCAAAGTGGATCAAAGGTCGTATTGGCGAGGTCTCCCTGTTGTGGTTGTAGGATGAGCTGCTGTTTTTTACCTACCTGGGCACCATCGAGCAACGGGCCTGTGGTTTGATTCTGGTGATCCTTACTAGCACCATTTTTGCTTCAGGTAGTGACAGGGTTCGATGCGACCTGTTGGGCTCTTTGACGGACTTGAGTGGCCCACTGATTTACTGGGTGTCTGCCGGTCTCACACGGGCTTATCATGAGATAAGCAAGTTTTCCCGGTGCATCACTGAGCACTTCTCGGGCTCGGCTTGAATCTGGGAGGTATATTCCCTTCTCCCCTTTTCTTTCTTTTCCCATCCATATCTTTTCTAATTACCTCGCCCATGCAGGTGTAGGGGACGGAGTATCTTAGCTTGTCTATTCTCGAGGGGCCGCGAATCCTTGACTAGTGGCTGATGGTTCTCTGATGGGTTTTCGAGCTTCGTCATGGTAGACTTCATGCCCATTACCGTGCATGGGCTCAACGCCATCTCGAGCAGAATTCTTTAGCCCAGGTACCTCTTTTCCCTCACAATTTTTCTTTCTGTCCCTTGTCATCTTCTCTCACCTAGTTTTGCCTTCGCCAGATTTGTCTCGGCGCTTTCCATGATGTGCGTCATAGGCTCGAAGAGGTTGGGGCCCGAGTCTTTGCAATGGATGATCGTCAGTGTATAATCGGGTACCGAGTTATGTATACTTGGTACCTCGAAGAGCGCACCTGTTTGTAGGTTCTATGCGAGCCTCGAGTTCCTCTCATTCCGCCAGTTTCTATGCGGGATATCAATGAGAGGGACGAGATTCCGGAGACAGATGGTGCTGGTGCGCATTGAGCAGATGACCGAGGATGATGGTGACTATTAGTCCTTCATTACTGAGTTCCTGAAGCGTACATTGCCCGGTTTTGGTGTGTCAGTTACTAGTGTCGGTCCTTTTTGGCAGAGCTTGAGTTCGAGGAGAGGTGCCAGGGCGTCGTCTTCCACATCGGGTCCACCTCTTTCGCCATTCGAGGAGTCCTATGGGGCTTATGAAGACGAGTGTAGGCTCCGAGATATTCCATTTTCCGAGGATGTTCCTAACGCCTTTCCACCTTTTCCCTCCAGCATCACCTAGGTAGAATCCGCTTCACAACAAACCTTGTCTTTTCCATTTCTACGTTCTAACCATCTTCTGTCCATGACAGGTTCCACCTTCTGAGGTATCTCGTCTTTGGAGGATCCTTGGTCGGGCCAAAGCGACCCTAGTGGCCAATGCTGTTCACTTTGGGAATTGGAGTCTTGTAGGTCCGAAACCAGTCTGTGCATCCTGTTCCGGTTGGACCCTCAGCTTCAAAGTCGGGCAGCGCCACCCGAGATCCCACAACCAGGCCTACGGCCTGTGGACCAGACGTCGTGAGATTCCGAGACTACTGTCCAGGAGACCCTACAACAGACCCGTCAGCCTCGGGTCAACAAGAAGAAGAGGCGGGCTTGATAAGTATGCATGTCTTAGTTCTAGATGCGCAACTCTTTGATATTTTTCTTTATGTATATATGCTTATGCTTTTCTAGACAATGCGACCATGCATGCGTTTCCAAAATTGATTGAGCCGGGAATTGACTCTCGATTTGGGTGGGTTTTATTCATGGAAGGGCGGTTTCACAACAAGTCTAGAAATTGCCATTATTACCTTTTGCAAAAACATTCGACGGCGGACACACCGCCTCAACATCCAATCACTATTAGCCTTAACTTTTTCCCTAGGCCGCCCTTTCGGGTTTTCAGCCTAGCGGACGGATTCCCCCTCTCTTTTCTTTTCTCTTTTCTCTTTTTTCATTTTCTCTTTTGATGGATTCTTCTTTCCTCGTGTAATTGTCTCGACTTAGGTATTCAGGCAACGTTTTCTCAGAAGACTTTGGGGGATACTCATACAAATTCTTAGCTAGATCAATTTCAAGCCCTATCATATTTGGTCAAATTAGCCTGTGAACCTATGATGGTTAGACCGAGCTCGTCCCTGAGTTACCTACGTATCGGTAAAATTCCAAAAGAATTTGAGAAAATTAATGTTCATGGCACATTGGTTGTGAATTTACAACCACCCCCCCCCCCCCCCCCCCCCCCCCCCCCCCCCCCCCCCTTTCTTTTTTTCCTTCTTCTCTCTCTCTCTTTCTTCTTCTTTTTTTTTTTTCTTTCTTTTTCTTTAGAGGGGGAATAATTCCACAAGCCAGACTTTCTTCGAATTTTGGATGAAACATTCAGAGCTTCACTGAATCAGGTTCATGTAGTTCATTTTGGTAGTTCCCTGGCTAATTCAACCAATTGTGATAAGACTTAAGTGACACATTAGAATAGAAAAATGAAAAACTTCTCATTCATATCATGAAATTGAAAAGTGACAAAACCCTTTCAAGGGTAGGTCAAATGATTCCTATTTTCACATCACGTGACAAGTCTAAGCATTCTTTTCTATTGTCCATTCGATCTTATCCCGGTACACAAGTCTTCTTCGTAGCATTAGCAGTGTGGCGATGACTTCTTCCGGATGGCTCTCATCAATTTCATTTCTGATCACATTGTTCTCATCCCCTGGCTCGTCCTCCCTTCCTTTGGTGTCCACAATATCTGCTTGGTCCGTTTGTTTGTTGGTCTCTGAATCAGTGTCCCATTCGCCCGAATCACCACCGCCTTCCACGTTCATCACATAGTCATTGAATTCCTTAGTTACCAGCATATGTTCTTGAGTGAAAATAGCCTGTTTGAATTGAATCCCTCTAATCATGTTTTCGACTATGCCATATTGCTCCATTGCTTCTCGGAATTGCCCCATGGTCACTTGAGCATATGTGTTGCCAGATACAATGCCTCGAAGGATTGTTTCTTCCAGTTCATTCATCAAAGTCCTAAGTCGCAGTTGCTCCTCTTTCTCTTGATGCAGGGTGCGCTCTTTCCACTTTAGTTGCTTCTCCTTCTTTGTCTTGATATTTTCTGGGGTTGTGTCTTTATTGCCAATACTTTTAGCTCGCATGCCGTGCTCTTTACACATGATTCACTGATAGTTATGGAAATGGAGTTCAAGATCTCGTTGGATGGGTTTAAAGGACGGGCCATTCATCAAGAAAAAGGAATAGCTGCAAGTGGGAGCTGATTCCCGACTTAATGCATCTTGTTTATCAAAATCATGTAGTAGTGATATGTAAAATGCAGTCCTATATCCGAACACATAGAGCAACAGGGCTTCCACCCGAAAATGTCTTACTGTTTTCAACTGATGAAAAGTTCCCTTGCAAATTGGGTTCTATATTGCCTAAAAGCCATGAATGTTTTCCTTTTCTCAATACCGATGCATGCATGAAGTTTGGATCCACAACATCGAAATACAACATTCTGAACACGAATTCATGTACCAAGTATTCATTACTTATGCATGGGATGCTCAGGGTATGCAGCTAGCTGGGGGCTAAAGAACTGTTGCTAAGGAATAGCTTGGCCTACTCACATGTGACGTAGGACGTCGTGTGAGGTCACTGGCCTATTAACCCCTATTGTTTCTAAATGGCGAGAAATGGGTTCACTCTGGCTGATAACCCTGTAGGACAGTATGTACCAGACCAGGATCCCCTCACCCTCTAATGGAAGAAGCTTCACAACATAATACATGAATGCAAGGCACGTACATTACAAACACAAGGCACATATTAATCAATGATTGCACATAATCTCTTAAACCTCTAAGTCCCCAGTGAAGTCGCCAACTGTGAGTACCTGACCTAAAATTCATTGGGATTAGTCACCACCTTCGTCTTAATCGTCATCCACATCTTTGAAGTCGCCACCCAAATTTTATTGCAGGGCGAAATTCAGGGAAAGACCTTCCTCAGGCAACCAATGACCTCTTAAGGCAACCGATAAACGAACCAAAGATGTGGACTCGGGCGTTTGTCATGGATGGGAAGGTGTTAGGCACCCATCCATGTCGGGACGAGATCATGTGCAACTAAAGATCAACATATGCCATGCACCACAACATAAATAATAGAAACAAAATAGAAAATAAATAAAGATTGAGCTTGCATTTCAAAAACCACTAGAAACTACCTACATACCCCCTATCATGGGTTCAAAGCACACGTAGTTCTTAACATGCATCTGTGAACACCCAAATTTGACCCATGAAAATTATATTAAGATTAGACTCCAAACATGTTTGAATCATAAGATTGATGAGTTAGTCTTGGGTTGAAGCATGGATGGGGTTTAATTTTAGTAGAATTTATACATTATAGTAACTAAGACTTTTATATGCCTAGGATTAATGAGGCGATTTAATCATAGGATACGTTAAGGACTAAATTGCTAAAATGTATTTTATCTCATTAAATTTGGGTTTGTTTATCTATTAAACCCAATTATATTTATTCTTGGCTTGAAGATAAATGTAAGGGTCCAATTTAATAAGGTATGGACTTTTCTTCAGAGTTGCACAACCCATTAACACCTTGCTTGCAGACAAATTTAGCTCTGATTTTCGTGGAAAATCAGAGTTAAATCATTCTTTAATAGCAAGAATGTTTTTGGTATGATTTTGGCATAAAATGAGGAATCAATGTGTAATTAATCAATTTGGAGATGATTGAGAGGAGTAGTAATCAAGAAAGCAAGGATTCTGGGCAGTCTAGGGGTTAATTACGCGGTAGGATCAATCAGGGAGGAATTAGGGGAGAATCGCGACCGAAAAAGGAAAGAACGGGTAAGACGCGTAGGCGCGGGCTGTGAAGGCCCTCTCCTCGAGGGACCCACCATACTCAGTTATTGTTACATCACACCCTCAGCCTGATTAAATCCTTTACCATGCTGCAGCACTAGGGATTCGAACTTTTGACGTGATGCTTTTTATCCCCCCTCAAAGAGAGCACCTTCACCAGCAGCTGAATTGGTGAAGGTGCTCTCCTTGACGGGGAATAAAAAGCATCACGTCCCAAGTTTGAATCCCTAGTGCTGCAGCATGGTAAAGGATTTAATCGGGCAGAGGGAGTGATGTAACAACACCTGAGTGGGCTCGCATTGAGTCTGTTTCTGTTTGGACATAGTTTTGTTTACCTTGGCATGTATATTGATTTCTTGATACATTTGTGGTTTATATCGTAACCCGAGGACAGAAGGACAATTTGGTCATTTCATATGTTATAATCAACTAATTTTGTTATTTTGGGTTACGGACACTTACCCTATGTCTGGAATATGATAGGGTAAGTGTTGGAATGAACTTGTAATGTTCGGGTTCTTTATCAAAAGCGTTTTGATGATCGTGGTAATTATGACTTGAGGAATATTTATGAATATGACCTATGAAAGGATGTTTGGGTCTTGAGGAATCTAAGGTATAGAATCATAAATGTGATACTTCGGTAATGATCGGGTTCTAGTGCCTAGGGTATGTTCCGAGAATTGTACCATTTTTGGCTGAATTGGTGTGTGATAAAGGAAATGTTTTGAGGTTTGAAGCGTGAAATGGATTATGGATTTTTGGTCCTGAGGTTTTCGAAATACGAATGATGATCTTGTTATTTAGTAACAATTTTTTAGTTTTAATACGTGAGGGTATGCTTAACGGAGCAAAAGTTTTGAGTATATTTGCTTGAGGGATGAAACACCCGTGTCCCAATTTATTAATATAAGTTATAAATTAATTATAGATTGACCAAATTGCCCTTAATATTCCCGGGACACCCGTATCCCAAATCATCCATTAAAGAAAGTATAGCATGTGAAGTGACCAAAATGCCCTTCTTCCCGGGATACAATATCAACAACATAATCAATGAACAATTATACAACAAATTACACAACAACGAGTATGCAGCGGAAGACTATACATATGATAACATGTATGCAGTGAACTCTATGGATCCGACCCGAGGAGAGGAAAGCACCGCCACCTGCTGATATGCTCTTCTGATCATCGATCAGCTAA
>JAKUCV010000976.1:176146-346272 GCA_028386065.3 Turnera subulata | reverse complement strand
CGGGGTGGAAGAAGAGAAGGAGAGGAGAAGAGAAAAGAAGGAAAAGGAGGTTTTAGGGTTTGAGCCGGCCTAGTCCAAAACGACGTCGTTTTGGACTGAGGCGCGGTCAACCCTCTTAAGACGGTCAAAACACAGGTCTGGCATGAGTCTTATGTTTGGCCTCACCTGAAACTACGTAGTTTTTGGCAAAACTACACTACACCAAGTGTTGCACCCTAAAACACAAATAAATTCCGCAGAACCCGAGACTAGGATTAAATCCATCATATACAAAATATTTTCATGTAAAAATAAATTATTAACATTAATTTTCTTGACCAAAAATCCCAGAAATTCTACAAGGGTAAAATTGGAATTTAAATTCCAAAAATTTGGAAATTCCATAAAAATCAAATAACGAAAAATCGGGGCATTACAAGGGAAGTATCAATGATGATAATGAAACGGATTTCAGATTCTGATATTATTAATGTTGGTCACGGTTCGATAGAACTCTTGGGTTAGTGCTTTGATCTTATGCTCTATTGATCATGTTTGGCTAGAGTCGATGATTGACTTGGTATATCGGAGTTCTTGCTTGGAAATATGGTTGATGGACATGATGGTTCTACTTAGTAGTTTTGGCCGACGGTATTTATATACCGGATGACACCGCATGGTGTAGGTTAAGCGTTTATTTTTTTATATGTAAATTTCGAGGAAGAAATTTCTCTTAAGTGGAGTAGAACTGTAATGCTCCGAATTTTTATTTTTATTATTTTTATTTTTATTCGTAAATTTTATTATGAAATTTTCAGAATTTTTTTTCTAACTTTACCTCATGGAAATTTTCACCATTTTGGTCAAAAGATTCATTCATTTATGTATTTTTTTAGAAATTTAAATTTAAACCAATGCCTTTTATTTTATTTTGGGAGTTGGTTCCTAAATGTGTTCTTAGTTTCAAAAGAAAAAATATATATATATATAATAAGTAGGAGGTATAAGGTATGGAACAATGCATATGGGTGCTTTGACTTGGGGCTGTGGAAGGCAAAAACGATGTTGTTTGATCCTTTAAAAAAAAATTCAATTCAAGGGTTTGCAACCGATGTTCTTAACCTGTTACTTTATTTCATCTCCTCTCATTTTCTTCTTATTTTTTTCCATGCCGTCTTCTTCATCCATGAATTCCCTTTTGCTCTCAAACCCTTCTCTCATCTCTTTCTTTACTTCAAGCCGCCACCCAAAGGAGCAACGCCGTTGTGGTCATCTTAGGTAATAGTTTGCAAGGGAGGGCAAGGAATAGGAGCGGGTGGTGGAAACTCTCGTTTTTCCCTTGATAGAGCTCAGAGCTCGGCCTCGGTTCAATACTGCCTGAGTTGGCTTGTGGGAGGACGATGATCGGACATGGTTTCTAGTTTCAGGGTTCATGGTCTATAGGTTCTTCAATTTTAGGTAAGCCTCAAGTCTTGGAGTGTAAATTAAGTGCAGTACCAAATTTTAATTGGGTAATAATATAATAATGACTGTAAGAATATTGTAAATAATTTGGGTAAGAAAGGTGTTGGAAACGGATGTTTCTTTGCATGGATTGAGTGCGTCATTAACGAAACATGTGTCTGGTTGCGTGTCTTTGTTGATTGAAACAAGACTTGGGTTGGTGTCAAATAGGTTGAACAAACAACGACAGTACCAAAACACGTGGATTTAACCATTCAAGGTCAATGCTTAGAATTTTAGTGTAGGCTTGAATCAACTAGAGGATTGCGCGCTTCACATGGGTTACTTCTACTTTCATTATTTTGTTTCCATCCAATCATTGTTTAATTTGTTTTCCTAATTATGTGTTGGTTTCACATGCTTACATACCCTGCACTTGATCATATACATGACATTTAAATTGTTTTAAATTCATGGGTGATACAAGGCTTATGACCAAAAAGGTTTGTTCTTGTCTAATGGGCTATGGAGTATTGCATCGTGGAATTTTTTCTTAACTTTATTTCTGAAAGTTTTCTATAAGAAATTACTACCACATAGGCCTTTTGATTACCAATATATATAAGGGTTTCTAAATTTTGACCCTGACTTGTTCAGATAATATTTCTTTGAACACGGTTGAATTACTCTTGAAATGGTTTTCTTGTTTTCAAAGACCTTGAGCTTTGAGGTAACTTCTTTGTATGTTATGTGTAGGGTTAGGGGCTTTTACCAATAATCCTAAACGGTTTAAAATAGCATGCCGTTTTCCGTTATATGCTAGTTGTGAGCTATAGTGACATATGCATGTATATTGATTTAGGCATGAGTGATGCTTGAGGATCAGCAGGTCGATGTGCTAGCTTCCAATATAGTTTTTATTTATCCAGGTGAGGACTTATAAACTCTGGTATGCCATTACTGCCCACAATGCTCTGGTTGATGGTCATGGGTAAATGACGTGATAAATTATTGTTTCTATCAAACGTTGTTTGCCTGGGTGCTTGTTGTGTCGTATGCTCTTGTCTGCTCTGGTTGTCATGCTGGTGTTATATTTTCTTATTGTGTGCTGATTATATGATATGGTACCTATGATGGTTGTCATCAAGTTTTGAGTACATGAGATGTACTGATAGAAAAGGAGCACACATGATACAAGAATTATTAAAGAGCATACAACTACTTTATATATAATACAGTAACAACTTACCAAGCTGGTAAACTAAAAGATAAATAATTTCTGTTGTGGGGCTGTTGACCGGTAGCACCGAGCGGGGGA
Source organism: Turnera subulata (assembly GCA_028386065.3). NCBI lineage: Eukaryota > Viridiplantae > Streptophyta > Magnoliopsida > Malpighiales > Passifloraceae > Turnera > Turnera subulata. Next base: position 343,532 of record JAKUCV010000976.1, on the reverse strand, counting down.
GAGGGTACTCCTCGGGTCCTGTATTTATAGTGAGTTGTACTCACAGAGACGGTGACGAGGGGATAGATGGGTACGCCCCTCGATAGTATATTAGTGAGAGTACCCCTCACAGAGCTGGCGCCTTAGGGATGGTCGGGTGTACCCCTTGGTTATTTGTTATTATCTATTCTTTTGGTGAGAGCACCCCTCACAGAGCCGGCGACTTAGGGATAGACGGGTGTGCCCAAGGTTCTTGTATTATGTATTATTTGAGGAGAGCAGCCCTCCTAGAGCTGTCGGCCACTTGGTTGTTAGTGGTTTTTCACTTGTCGGAACTTACCCATTCCGGTGTACTGATATATGTATATGGTTTATGTTTGGGCATATGCCCTGGGAAGCTGGCCAATCGCTACCACGCCAGACGCTCACAGTAGAGGGCCCTAATAATAAAATGTACAACCCTTATAAAACTGAAGAATTATGTTAATAGTAAGACGATGAAGTACATGCGTCGGATAAAAGTTTGTTGATGACTTGTGATGTGCACTGTTGATGACATTCTTTGTGCACTGTGAATTTTATTGCCATGTACCAGTGTATTGGTGGTTTACTTGTACATGTTTATATCTTGGTTTATTTGTTTATGGTGAGACAGTAGTTGGTCTCACCCCTCACATCTTTTACAGGTGAACTGTTCGTTGAATAGGGTGCATATCAGCAGGTGGCGGTGTTTTTCTCTCGACGGGTCGGATCAATAGGGTGCTTTACTTTCATGTTCCTTATGTTATTTTGTCTTCCGCTGCATACTCATTTACCTTGGATAATTTATTATATAATTTATAATAAAATTGATGATGATTGTGTCATGGCCAATGTTGCCGGTGTTGAAACGCCCGTATCCCAAAATATCCAATTAAATCAATTAAAACATATGAAAAGATCAAATTGCCCTTTCTACCGGGATACGATACAAATAACAAAATCAATGCACAATTATACAATAAATTAAATAACTTCGAATATGCAGCGGAAGACAAAATACATAAAACAAGTATGCAAGGAACTCTATGGATCCGACCTGAGGAGGAAAGCACCGTCGCCTGCTGATATGCACTCCAGATCATCGATCAGCTAACCTGTGTAAAGACTGTGAGGGGGTGAGACCAACCACCTTCTCACCGCAAACAGATAAACCAAAGTATACTAATACAAATCAACCACAAATACTGGCATCAGGCAGTAGCAATCATAGAGCACAAACAAGTCACATTGCACAGCACAAAGTCATCATCAGACTTTAAACCTAAACTTGCCTTTAATCATCTTATTATCGATTTAATATTTTATTAGGGCCATCTACTGTGTGCGTCGAGCTGGATCCCGTCTCATGAGACAACCAGGGCATAAGCCCAATATAATCAGGGCAAGGCCCAATACAATCAGTGAGAGAGAGAGAAAGACAGAGAGAAAGAGGGAGGTAGAAGGAGGGAGATAGAAAGAGGGGGGTAGAACCGATCATCAAAGACCCATATGCTAAACTGCATATACCATGCTATCCTGCATGAAATCCCGAGGGGTATCACTTCCCGCTCGAACCAGCCGATCAACAGCCCCACAGTAGAATTATTATAGTTCGTTATTCTCAATTATGCTTAAAGAGTTGTGCCATGCGTTATGATCAAACAGGGTTGTGTGGATTTAATATCTTATTCTCAAGTCCAAGCCTTCAGTCCTCAAGTCTTCACACGAACCACAAAGTCATATAATCATTTCTTAATCATAACAACATATCATGCTCAACTGGCATACCATATCACATAGGCTCACAGTTCACATAATCAGGCACTCAAGAACAAAGATATCATCATCATGATACACCGAGCATCAACAACATCAACACAACAGGCATACACGCATATAGCTTTAAATGCCAAACAAATGTTATCCCTTAATGAACCATAACAAATGACCGAGTATTGTAGCCAATACGCATACAAAGGTTTATATGTCCTCACCTGGGCCATATCAATTGTCTCGGAAGCCGAAGCCTCGTTCCGCCTCAACATATCCTATATTAGAACCAAGATACGACCATACATAAGGTCCACATAAAAATATAACAAATGTACACTAAAACGTGCTTATTTAGATATATCATCATGAGTCCTCAAGCCTAATCAATATTCTCAAGTCCTTATTAGATCTAAGCCCATATTAATAATAATTATATGGTTTAATTATCCATTGGGCCTAGAGCCCAAATCATACATTAACCTTACTTGGACCTAAAGCCCACATCATAAAAGTCATTGGGCCTAAAGCCCATCTTAAATTAATTACTCTTTCTTGGGCCTAAGGTCCATATCCATAATGGCTGTTGGGCCTAAAGCCCATATAAACTTAATCAAACCTTATCGAGGCTAGTTTTTCTGACTTAAAGATACTATACTCGTCGGAAGGATTGCGGCCACGCGCATCTCGTCCCTCCACACCCGATTTCCACTAATTTCATCTCATTTTAATACAATAGTCAAAAGCAGTTGCAGTGCATGATTTGAACGAAAACTGAACACACGCCATCGTTCGAGAATTACCGTGTCACGTCGAAAAAATAACACTATCTCACCGGATCAATAACCATGTCATCGGATTCTGGTCAGACTTGCTGAAACAATAAGCCGAGTCGCCGGAACAGCCACAACCATCTGCTCAAACCCGAACATCAACCAAAATTCAACATAGAGTCCAACAACCAACCATGATAAACATCATCTAAACGAACACAAACGAATTAGGGACTGGAAGTTACCGGGATATCGATTCTGTACAAACAATAGTGGCCCGAGCCTAGCAACAACACTGCCAAAGAATTCCAGCACCACCATCGACCGCACACTGGATCTGGCCTCCAAAGCCCCAAAACGAACCCTGCACCTCACTGCAGAAACGAGCCCACGATTCGAACAGAACAGTTCCGGCTAGATGCATCACCATCACGAGACAACAAACCGGCCCCCGTAAACAACCTCGGATTCGCCGTCATCAACCCCACAACAAAGCCACCACAGACCCGACCTCCGTCATGCACCCAAACACCAACCCAGGCAACAACAACACACATACCACCACCATTGACAAGCCCAACCGCCACCCACAAAACCCAAACAAACACTGAATCAAATCGGTTAGTCCACACAACAACCCCCATTTAATAAATCGCCCCCCAAAAACAAAAAGGAAGAGGAAGAAGGAACAAAGGAAACGGTGAGGCTTACCAGCAACTAGCAACGGCGGGGGCGTGCACTCGAGTCTAGCCCTCGAGTTCTCCTCGCCAACACTAGCGCCTGACACCACAAGTCTCCAAGCCTCCCCCTTTGTCCCGATAACGACGGTAGTGAAGAGGGAAGCAACAGCTAAGGCGGCGGCGTTCTTCGATGGCGAGAGGAAGACGAGATGGTGAGGACGGCGGCGAGAGCGAAAAGAGGTGATGATAGTGAATCGGGAAGAGAAGAAAAGAGATTAGAAGAGGAGAAGAAAAGAAATGCAGGAACCCCTGAGCCGTTGAACCCACGATTTGAAGGAGAAGGATCCGGGAGCAAACATGGGAGAGAGGGAGAACGGGGAGAGCGGCGGAAGAGAAGAAAAGAAAAGAAAGAGAAAGGGAAACAAAAAAGAAAAGAAAAGAGGAAGGGGGTTAGGGTTGGCCGGCCTAGACCAAAACGACGTCGTTTTGGTCTTAAGGCGTGGTCAACTCTCCCCTGGTCAACGCGCGCATAGGATTAGGTTTTTCTTTTTTTTTTTACTTTAATCCAAAACGACGTAGTTTTGAGTGAAACTACAATAAACTCCATATTTCACCCCGGAACTCCAATTGTTCCCAAACAACCCGAATAAGGATAAATTCCAAAAGTAAAAATAATATTTTCAAGGAGAATAAATTAATTATAACAACAATTTCTTAACCAAAGACTCCCGAAAATTCAGCAAGGGTAAAAGTGGAAACTAAATACCAAAATTTTTGAAAATTCCGTAAAAATCAATTAACAAAAATCGGGGCGTTACAATGGTGGTGTGAACACCCAAATTTGACCCATGAAGATTCTATTGAGATTAGACTCCAGACATGTTTGAAACATAAGATTGATGAGTTAGTCTTGGGTTGAAGCTTGGATGCAGTTTAATTTTAATAGAATTTATACATTATAGTAATTAAGACTTTTATATGCCTAGGATTAATGAGACGATTTAATCGTAGGATATGTTAAGGACTAAATTGCTAAAATGTATTTTATCTCATTAAATTTGGGCTTGTTTATTTATTGAACCCAATTATATTTATTTTTGGGTTGAAGATAAATGTAAGGGTCCAATTTAATAAGGTATGGACTTTTCTTCAGAGTTGCACAGCCTATTAACACCTTGCTTGCAGACAAATTTAGCTCTGATTTTCGTGGAAAATCAGAGTCAAATCATTCCTTAATAGCAAGAATGTTTTTGGTATGATTTTGTCTTAAAATGAGGAATCAATGTGTAAGTAGTCAATTAGGAGAAGATTGAGGGGAGTAGTAATCAAGAAAGCAGAGGATTCTAAGTAGTCTAGGGGTTAATTATGCGGTAGGATCAATCAGGGAGGAATTAGGGAAGAATCAGGACCGAAAAAGGAAAGAACAGGTTTGGTATGATTTTGGTTTAAAATGAGGAATCATTGTGTAACTAGTCAATTAGGAGATGATTGAGGGTTGTAGTAATCAAGAAAGCAGAGGATTCTAAGCAGTCTAGGGGTAAATTACGTGGTAGGATCAATCAGGGAGGAATTAGGGGAAAATCGGGTCCGAAAAAGGAAAGAACGGGTGAAACGCGTAGGCGCGGGCGGTCTTCCACCCATGACCGCCCGGCCTGGCTGTCATCCATAAGATGACCGCCGGCCATGGCGGTCATGCACCTCTAGAAACGCGTTTTCTCCCAGATTTTCACCCGTATTCTGATTCTACTCGGTTTTGGCCCAGAGTTTTTGGCATTACCTTGATCATTAAGTTGGTCCACGCCCCTAGGATAACCAGAACACTATAAGTAGGACCACCCTCTCACATTTCGGGGAAGACACATTCTATTACACAAACACTCTTGAAAAAGCTTTGAAGCTAGGAGAAACTCTACCTCTCCAAGCTTAAGAAATAGTTCCATAGGCAAAACTCTGGTAGAATTTCGTGGGTAGCATCATCCATTGAAGGCAGTAAGAAGGGAGAATCAAGAAGAACTCCATGATTGAGTTGAGAAGTAGAAGGAAATTGTGTGGAAGGCACAACCCAAACCAAGGAGCTAGAGGAGGGCTAAAAGAGGTAATCCTAATCCCTTTTTGTCTGACCAATTATTGTTGAGATGTTGATGTTGGTGATGATGTGATTGTTGTGATGCCATGTCGAGAACTACGTGGGCTTTGAACCCGGTCGCCGGGGTACGTAGGTGGTTTCTAGCGGTGGAAACTCAAGCCCAATCTTCTTCTTCTCCCTTTTCTTTTTAATATTCAGTTATTATGTGTTTTGGTGCTCACACTTGCACACGTGCACAAGGCATACAAAGTTCTCTAATTGCACAAAGTTTCGCCCTAATATGGATGGGTGCCTAACACCTTCCCATCCATGACGAAACCCCGAGTCCAGCATCTTTTGTTCGCTAATCAGTTGCCTAAATGGAGTCACATGAAGGGTTTTTCCCAAGTTTTTATCCCTTAAAAAAATTTGGGTGGCGACTCCAAAGATGCTGGATGACGGTTATGAAGAAGGTGTAAAGGAAAGGTGAATAGGCCCAAGTGATTTTGGGTCGGGTATTCACAGCTGGCGACTCCACTGGGGACCTTGAGGGTTCAAGAAACTTTGTGCAATTATTAAATCTTGTATGCCTTTTATCTATCATCATAAGTGCCTTGCATTCATGCTAAATGTTGTGAAGCCCCTACCGTAAGAGGGCCAGGGGATCCAAGTCCGCTACAATGCTTTCTTTAAGCGATAGTGGCTTTTGTGAACCGGTTTCTCGCTGCTTATGCAATGGTAGGGATTAATGGGCCTTGGACCTCACGCGATATCTTTTATCACATGTGAGTAGGCCAAACTATTCCTTAGCGGTAGTCTTTTTAGCCCCCAACCAGCGGCATACCTTGAGCATCTCATGCATGATGAATCAATAGGTGTTGCGTGCGTTTGAGTGCTTGTTGTTGTGAGTTCAAGTAGAAATACATGAGGTGCCCCTTCATTCGTTCCCCCATATATAAATCCAGAAAGTCATGTGTGAGATAGTCTTTGGGGAGTCGAAGGCCCTAATACCAGTCCTTTAAACATTAGGACAACATGAGTGAGGAAAATGGTGTCAAAGTGCCGGAGGAAATTCTGAATTTACTCAAGGATCTGAATAACATGGAAGCACTCCAAGCCCTGAAGAAAGGGAAGACGATGTCCTCTGGGAGTAATGGGGGACAAAATTCAAAACCGGATCGCAAGCATAATGTAAAGATAGTTCAGGATGATGATTTGGTGGTGCAAGAATTTAAGGGAGATGGGGAGAGACTTAGAAGATTGGAGGATCTACTGAGAACCAAGAAGAAGAAAGAGGACGATTGGAATTTGGATCGCTTGTCTTTATTCCCCGAGGCCCGCCTGCCTGAAAATTTAAGATGCCAGACATCGAGAAGTTTAACGGGACAGGATGTCCCACATTTCACCTGAAGATCTATGTGAGGATGTTGCAACCTATGGGGATTGGGCCTGAATTAATGACCCAATTATTCCAAAGAACTTTATCTGGAGGAGCTTTGAGATGGTTCATGACCTTGGATGAGAGCAAGATAAGCAATAGGAGGACCTCTGTAAAGAATTCTTAAAGCAATATAATTACAATACTGAGGTGGATGTGACCAAAAGCGATCTTGAGACAACCAAGCAAGAGGCTCAAGAAACATTTTCTGCATACATCTCGAGGTGGCGCAATAAAGCATCCTTAATGGCGGACAGACCTACAAAAGAAGATCAAGTGCAGATGGTGATCAAGAACCTACAGCCAATTTACTACGATCGCATGGTTGGCAATTATTATGCCAATTTTAAAGCACTCATTGGGGCAAGAATACAGTTGGAAGATGCTATTAGTTCGGGTAAGATCAGGATGCCTATAGACACCTCTAGATGAAATTTTAATGCACCCTAGGGAAAGAAGCACGCCGAGGTGAACCATGTTGCTGTTCAGGCCCCACTGAAGGTTGAGTCGAACAGGAGGGATTTTACTCCCCTCCCTGAGTCTTTAGGAAAAATGCTGCAGAAATGTGTGGAAAAGAATTTATTGCAGCCTCTGGAGCCGAGACCTGGTCTTACCATTGGAGGGGATCCTAATAAATTCTGCAGATTCCATCAGGCGGCCGGGCATGTTACAGACAATTGCGTCCGACTTCGGCATGAGATCCAGGATTTGATAGAACGGAATGAAATAATTCTGCCCAAGAGACTGAACACCAAGTCGAATCCCCTGCCCTTACTTGGAGAAGTCGACATGATGGAGGTCGATTCCAAGCCTGAGCTGCCATTCTATGTGCTCGATCTGAGTTGGTATGAAGATTCTGATGAAGAAGTTGATGTCATCACTAGATCGGGAAGGGTGACAAGAAGGGCTCCCCTTCACCTAGATGAACCGAAAGAAATAACAGATCCTGAAGAAGACATGGTGATAAAGTAACTGAAGAAGACTCAGGCCAATATCTCTATCTGGGATTTACTAATGTCTTCTCGCCCACATTGAGAAAAGGTACTCCAAACCTTAAGCAAGGCCATGTCCCCATTGATACCACACCAGAAGCATTAGCCAACATGATAGCTTCAGTAGAAGTTGACAATCAAATATCCTTCTCAGACAAAGACCTCCGCTCGGGTAGGGAAGCCCATATTGATGCCCTATACATAACCGTTCAAGCCAAGGAAAACCAGAAACCCTTGGTATTAATAGATAATGGATCCGCCCTGAATGTCTGTCCATTAAAGACCGCGAGTTCCTTAGGATTTGAAGCTGCGGATTTCCTACCCTCCCGAACTATAGTCAGGGCATATGACAATGCCAGAAGAGAAGTGTTGGGCATGATGAAAATGGAAGTTATCATCGGGCCCGCCCTTTTCTTGGTAGAGTTCCAAGTGCTCTATATTGCATCTAGCTTCAATTTGCTCCTTGGAAAACCATGGTTGCACCAAGCCCGAGCTATAGCCTCCACCTTACATCAGATGCTACGGTTCCCTTAGAAAGAGGGGATAGTCACCATTAAAGGGGAAATGGTTGAACATAGTGACTGATAAGCCCATTGTGAGACCTCCTTATTATGACCCATTTGGCAATTCATCGGTCATGAGCATTATGGGAAAGATAAAGTATTTTCTGATTATGGGATTAGGAAGGAGGCAGCAAGGAGTGTTAGAGGTCCCTGAAATTTCGAGTGCTGTGCTTTCTTTTGGTTTGGGATATATTCAGACTCCGGCAGAGCTAAAAGAGCAAAAGGTGAAGAACCAAGCTAAGGCAGCAGCCCGTAAGAACAAACGGGAATGGGATTTTCCCATGACTCCATACTTCAAAACACTGAATGGATATTTTGTGAAGGAAGGAGAGGACTTTCCCTTTTGCGGCTTCTCTGAACCATGGATGTGTAGCATCACGAAGACCAGAAAACTGGGATTTGAGCTATTCTTTGACTGTTATCCCGAAGAAATAAGGGAGGAAGATGAAAAAGAAAAGAGGAGGATAGATTTGGTTGTAGGCATCTCTTTAGGGAAGGTGGGATCACTTGAGGATTTGTGTGTTGACTTTTGCAGAGTGCTTAGTTGAGAGTTTAACAGGCAAGTTTATGTTGTGTTTTGTTTCAATAAAAGGGGCACTCTTTCTGTTATTTCAATGATGTCATTTTACATATATGGTTCATATGATTATGGTGTGTTGGACAAACTCCCCGAAATATCTGGACGTTAATCTAAAAATGGATTATTAATGATAATAATCTTGATCAAAGCCCCAATCAGATAAAGGTCTATGATCAAGCCATTTGAGCATGGAAAAATTCTCATCCAAAGAGACAAATCAACATACCAAAGAAGAGAACTACGTGAGCCTGATCTCGTGAGCCTAAAAAAAAAAAAGGTCATGGGTACATAGGAAGCCCAACAAGGGTTCGGTTCCATTGTTATCATTGATAATCCAAAGATTGACAAAACATAAAGGGAGTTTGTTCACTCATTTATTCGCATGCATCATAAGTATAAAGGGATACTTGTTGGAATGAGACTTAATCCTTCTTATGCCTTTTTCGACTTGGAGCACCGTCCCCATTCTTCTCTTTAACTTGACGATTAGGCAATCCAAAGCCTGGGGTACCAACTCTTCTAAGAATGCTTCTCTCATCAGACATAAGGACCTCTCAATATCAGCCACATCCTCTTTCACCCACTCCAAATATGACCGTGAGGGTGTATCTCGAAATGACCACCAGTACCTTCTCTCAAGGCCAGAGCCCAACCTCCTTTGATGACTTTTAGAGCAGTCGTCTCCATAGGTCCTGTGGTAGGAGTTGGGATAGTTGATGGAACTACTTGATTTATGTCGAATTGTCTCAGGATCCTGTTTGGACGATAGTATACGGATTTCTCTAGACCCGGGAGTGGGACCCAATCCTTGCATAAAGTACGAATGACTACCTCTTGCATCCCCAACCACCTACAATACCACATGATTTGTGTGCCTGTGAGGTCCCTCATGAAGATGGTCCAATCCCGAATGGTATGGAAGAAGACGGAATATACACGACGAATGTAATTCGGAGGATTGGTTTGAGGCCGTTCAATCAATGTGAGTTGTGCACGCAACCACATCTGAAAAGTATGAAGAATCAGCAAGATAACAATGATGCTTCAAGAATCAGAGTGGGAGAATTTATATTTGAAGCAAGAAGGGAGAGCGAGACATAGGAGCTGAGGGATCGTCCACCAGTTTGTCTAGACAATGGAGGGTTTCACCTAAAATCACCGGAGTAAGGCTCTTTTTGTCAAAAATTTTAGCCACCAAAGCACCAACTCGGAGAGGACAAACACCCCAGAAGCCTACTAGGAGAATTTCATGTGTCATCACAAGGGCAAGAGCACGGTTTCGCTTTTCTCTCCATCCAACATCACACTCCCCCAAATGATGTTCCGAACCACCAAGGAAATATTGGTCAACAATTTTCGATAAGTCAAGACAGTTGTGCTGATCCAGAAGAAAACTAAGCTTCCCATCTGCCAGGAGGAAAAATTTGCTAACCTCTTTCAGAACGGGCTTTGCAAGAGAAACCATGGCCACTTCGCTTATGAATTTTGCACCCATGAACGTGTTGAATTCCTCAATAGAAGGACAAAGCTCCATCATGTCTTGACCAAAGCAAAAAACGCGATGACTCTTGTCCCAGAATTTTGTAGCGGTACAAATCAAGTTCTCCTCCACCACCACGCCACAAAGTTGGGACAATGTGGAGAGTCCCAGCGCCGTAAAACTCAAACGGCATATGCGAGGCACGCTCGCCATCCATTGAAGCACCTTGGCATGAAAATTCTCACTCATTTTTTTTTTAGATGTGTGTCGAAGGGATTCTGATATTTGTGAGGGTCTTTAGATGTCCCCACAGTTGTATTTATAGTGTTTTGAGATGAGAGGACTCGTGAAAAACCCTAAAACCCAAACCCAAAAGCCAAAAAGGAAAAAAAGATGAAGACCCGGGAGCTATGACCGCCAGTGCGGGCAGTCATGACGAGAAGATCGCCACGCCTGGCGGTCATCCATACAAGATCGTCGGGAAGTGGCGGTCATCTCTACTCACGACTGCCCGGCAAGCACTATTCACCCAAAACAAATTTTGAAAAAATAATTCCAGAAAATTGAGAGAGGAAGGAAAAGAAGGGGAAGGAGAGAATATGAAAGAGAGTCGAGGAAAACATGTGTATCTATCACTTAAGGGGCATTTTATGATCTTTTACTTGAATTTATAGTGATGTGTGCTATGATGAGCTAGACGTGTACTTTACTTTAGAATGATGAGTCTCTTGAAAACGTGATGAGCCTATGCTTTGGATGATTGCCTCGAGTTGTGATGCTCTGAGTGAGGGAGAACCCGAAGGGTCCATGAATATGTTTGATCTAGACTAGCCAAGACCAGGAGCAGATGCCCTTGAAATAGAAGAAGAACCGTTGAGAGTTGCCAAGGGCAGATGCCCCTAGGGTAGAAGTAGAGTCGATAAGAGTTGCTAGGGGCAGATGCCCCTAAGATAGAATTGATGAAGATGTTGAGGGATAGATATCCCAGGGACGATGTCCCGACGTAGAGGAGCACCGAGAAGATGTAGACGAGCCACGAGATGATTCCCGTTAGCTCTTGGGACCAGGAAAATCCCAAGACCCCCGAGATGAGGTGAAATCCCCACGGGAGGTAGACAATATCCCTAGGTAACATAGGTGAGATGATCCTTTGTTAATGACTTTTGGGACCAGGAAAATTCCAAAAAAACCCCTCAGTAGATGAATTCCCCACGGGAGATAGATAATATCCCTAGTTAACGTAGGTGAGGTGATCCTTTGTTAATGACTTTTGGGACCAGGAAAATCCCTAAAGAAACCCCTCGGTAGATGAATTCCCCATGGGAGGTAGACAATATTCTTAGTTAACATAGGTGAGATGATCCTTTGTTAATGATTTTTGGGACCAGGAAAATCCCAAAAGAAACCTCGGGATGAGATGATTCTCGAGGTAGAGCATGTGATGCTCCAACCAATGGTCCACAACACTCACACCCGTTATCCAAATTTGGTTGTTCCTTCCTTGCGTTTCTTCGTCCTTAAAATTTTAAAGACTCACCAACGAGGGGCTTCTGTGAACACCCAAATTTGACCCATGAAGATTCTATTGAGATTAGACTCCAAAAAAGTTTGAATCATAAGAATAATGAGTTAGTCTTGAGTTGAAGCATGGATGGGGTTTAATTTCAATAGAATTTATACGTTATAGTAATTAAGACTTTTATATGCCTAGGATTAATGAGACGATTTAATTATAGGATATGTTAAGGACTAAATTGCTAAAATGTATTTTATCTCATTAAATTTGGGCTTGTTTATTTATTGAACCCATTATTTTTGGGTTGAAGATAAATGTAAGGGTCCAATTTAATAAGGTATGAACTTTTCTTCAGAGTTGCACAGCCCATTAACACCTTGCTTGCAGACAAATTTAGCTCTGATTTTCGTGGAAAATCAGAGTTAAATCATTCCCTAATAGCAACAATGTTTTTGGTATGATTTTGGCTTAAAATGAGGAATCAATGTGTAATTAGTCAATTAGGAGAAGATTGAGGGGAGTAGTAATCAAGAAAGCAGAGGATTCTGAGCAGTCTAGGGGTTAATTACGCGGTAGGATCAATCAGGGAGGAATTAGAGGAGAATCGGGAACGAAAAAGGAAAGAACGGGCGAAACGCATAGGCGCGGGCGGTCATCTCAGGATGAACGCCGGGCCTGGGCGGTCTTCCACCCATGACCACCCGGCCTGGCTGTCATCCATAGGATGACCGCCGGCTATGGCGGTCATGCACCTTCAGAAATGCATTTTCTCCTTGATTTTCGCCCGTAATCTGATTCTACTCGATTTTGGCCCAGATGTTTTGGCATTACCTTGATCATTAAGTTGGTCCACACCCCTAGGCTACCCAGAACACTATAAATAGGACCCCCCTCTCACATTTCGGGGGAGACACATTCTATTACACAAACACTCTTCAAAAAGCTTTGAAGCTTGGAGAAACTCTACCTCTCCAAGCTTAAGAAATAGTTCCATAGGCAAAACTCTGGTAGAATTTCGTGGGTAGCATCATCCATTGAAGGCAGTAAGAAAGGAGAATCAAGAAGAACTCCAAGATTGAGTTGAGAAGTGGAAGGAAATTGTGTGGAAGGCACAACCCAAACCAAGGAGCTAGAGGAGGGCTACAAGAGGTAATCCCAATCCCTTTTTGTCTGACCAATTATTGTTGAGATGTTGATGTTGGTGATGATGTGATTGTTGTGATGCCATGTTGAGAACTACGTGGGCTTTGAACCCGGTCGCCGGGGTACGTAGGTGGTTTCTAGCGGTGGAAACTCAAGCCCATTCTTCTTCGTCTCCCCTTTCTTTTTAATATTCAGTTATTATGTGTTTTGGTGCTCACACTTGCACACGTGCACAAGACATACAAAGTCCTCTAATTGCACAAAGTTTCGCCCCAACATGGATGGGTGCCTAACAACTTCCCATCCATGACGAATCCCCGGGTCCAGCATCTTTTGTTCGCTAATCAGTTGCCTAAATGGAGTCACATGAAAGGTTTTTCCCAAGTTTTTGTCCCTTAATAAAATTTGGGTGGCGACTCCATAGATGCTGGATGATGGTTATGAAGAAGGTGTATAGGAAAGGTGAATAGGCCCAAGTGATTTTGGGTCGGGTATTCACAGGTGGGTCCCTCGGGGAGAGGGCCTTCACAAACAAAGTGCTTTTTTTTGTGAAGGCCGTCTCCCCAAGGGACCCACCATACTCAGGTATTGTTACATCACTCCCTCTGTCCGATTAAATCCTTCACCATGCTGCAACACTAGGGATTCGAACTTGGGACGTGATGCTTTTTATCCCCCCTCAAGGAGAGCACCTTCATCAATTCAGTTGCCTAAATGGAGTCACAAGAAGGGCTTTTCCCAAGTTTTTGTCCCTTAATAAAATTTAGGTGGCGAATCCAAAGCTGTTGGATGATGGTTATGAAGAAGGTGTAAAGTGAAGGTGAATAGGCCCAAGTGATTTTGGGTCGGGTATTCACAGCTGGCGACTCCGCTGGGGACTTTGAGGGTTCAAGAAACTTTGTGCGATTATTGAATTTCTGTATGCCTTTTTATGTGTCATCATAAGTGCCCTGCATTCATGATAAATGTTCTGAAGCCCTTACCGTAAGAGGGCCAGGGGATCCAAGTCCATTACAATGCATTCCTTAAGCGATAACGGTTTGTGTGAACCAGTTTCTCGCTGCTCATGCAATGATGGGGATTAATGGGCCTTGGAACTCACGCGATATCTTTTATCACATGCGAGTAGGCCAAACTATTCCTTAGTGACACTTTTTTAGCCCCCAACCAGCCACAGACCCTGAGCATCCCATGCTTGATGAATCAATAGGTGTTGCGTGCATTTGAGTGCTTGTTGTTGTGAGTTCAAGTAGAAATACATGAGGTGCCCCCACGTTCATTCCTCCATATATAAATCTAGAGAGACATGTGTGAGATAGTCCCTGGGAGTCAAAGACCCTGACACTGGTCCTTTAAATATTAGGACAACATGAGTGAGGAAAATGGGGCCAAAGTGCCTGAGGAAATTCTGAACTTACTTAAGGATCTGAATATCATGGAAGCACTCCAAGCCCTAAAGAAGGGGAAGATGGTGTTCCCTGGGAGTAATGGGGGACAAAATTCAAAACCGGATGGCGAGCATAATGTGGTGATAGTTTAGGATAGTGATTCGGTGGCGCAAGAATCTAAGGAAGATGGGGAGAGACTTAGAAGACTAGAGGCCCTCTTGAAAACCATGAAGAAGAAAGAGGACGATTGGAATTTAGATCGCCTGTCTTTGTTCCCCGAGGCCCGTTTGCCTGAAAAATTTAAGAAGCCAGATATGGAGAAGTTCAACGGAACAGAATATCCCACAACTCACCTGAAGATCTATGTGAGGATGCTGCAACCTATGGGGATTGGGCCTGAATTAATGACCCAATTATTCCAAAGAACTTTATCTGGAGGAGCTTTGAGGTGGTTCATGACCTTGGATGAGAGGAAGATAAGCAAATGGGAGGACCTCTGTAAAGAATTCCTGAAGCAGTATAGCTATAACACTGAAGTGGATATGACCAAAAGGGATCTCGACACAACCAAGCAAGAGGCTCAAGAGACGTTTTCTGCATACATCTCGAGGTGGCGCAATAAAGCATCCTTAATGGTGGACAGACCTACAGAAGAAGATCAAGTGCAGATGGTGATCAAGAACCTACAGGCAATTTACTACGATCGCATGGTTGGCAATTATTATGCCAATTTTAAAGCACTCATTGGGGCGGGAATACAGTTGGAAGATGCTATTAGTTCGGGTAAGATCAGGATGCCTACGGACACCTCCAGAAGGAGTTTCAATGCGCCCCCCAGAAAAAAGCACGCCAAAGTGAATCATGTCGCTGTTCAGACCCCACTACAGGTTGAGTCGAATAGAAGGGAGTTTACTCCCCTACCTATGTCTTTAGGAAAGATGCTGCAGAAGTGTGTGGAAAAGAATTTACTGCAGCCCCTGGAACCAAAATCTGGTCTTCCCTATGGAGGGGACCCTAATAAATTTTGTGGATTCCATCAGGTGGTTGGGCATGCTACAGACAACTACGTCCAACATCGGCATGAGATCCAGGATTTAATAGAAAGGAATGAAATAATTCTGCCCAAAAGGCCGAATACCAAGTCAAATCCCTTGCCCTTACTCGGAGAGGTCGATATGATGGAGGTCGATTCCGAGCCTGAGTTGCCATACTGTGTGCTCGATCTGAGTTGGTATGAAGACTCTGATGAAGAAGTTGATGTAAACACTAGATCGGGAGGAGTGGCGAGAAGGGCTCCCATTCGCCTAGATGAACCGGAAGAAATAACGGATCATGAAGAAGACTTAGTGACAAAACAATTGAAGAAGACTCAGACCAATATCTCTATCTGGGGTTTACTAATGTCTTCTCGCCCACATCAAGAAAAGGTACACCAAACCTTAAGCAAGGCTCATGTCCCCATTGATACCGCACCAGATGCATTGGCCAACATGATAGCTTTAGTAGAAGTTGACAATCAGAAATCCTTCTCAGACAAAGATCTCCGCTCGGGTAGGGAAGCCCATATTGATGCCCTATACATAACCGTTCAGGCCAAGAAAAATCAAATACCCTTGGTATTAATAGATAATGGATCCGCCCTGAATGTCTGTCCATTAAAAACCGCGAGTTCCTTAGGATTTGGAGTTGCAGATTTCTTACCCTCCCGAACTATGGTCAGGGCATATGACAATGCCAGAAGAGAAGTGTTGGGCATGTTAAAGCTGGAAGTCATCATCGGGTCCGCTCCTTTTTTGGTAGAGTTCCAAGTGCTCGATATTGCATCGAGTTTCAATTTGCTCCTTGGAAGACCACAGTTGCACCAAGCCCGAGCTATAGCCTCCACCTTACATCAGATGTTACAATTCCCTTACAAAGGGGGGATAGTCACCATTAAAGGAGAAATGGCTGAAAAGAATATCAAACCGATATGTGGGATTGAAGAAGAAGAAGAGGTGTCTTTATCCGGTTTTGTTTTCTAATCTATCAGTACTATAATGATTGACAAGACCATTATGAGACCCACTTATTAAGACCCATTTGGCAATTCGTCGGTTATGAGCATTGTGAGAAAGATGAAATATTTTCCGATTATGGGGTTAGGAAGGAGGCAGCAAGGAGTGTTAGAGGTCCTTGAAATTTTGAGTGTTGTGCCTCCTTTTGGTTTGGGATATGTTCCAACCCCGGCGGAGCTGGAAGAGCAAAAGGTGAAGAACCAAGCTAATGTAGCAGCCCGCAAGAACAAACGGGAATGGGATTTTCCCATGACTCCATACTTCAAAACACTGAATGGATATTTTTTGAAGAAAGAAGAGGACTTTCCCTTTTGCGATTTCTCTGAACCATGCATGTGTAGCATCACGAAGACCAGAAAACCAGGATTTGAGGTATTCTTTGACTGTTATCCCGAAGAAATAAGGGAGGAAGAAGAAGAAGAAAAGAGGAGGATAGACAAAGACGAGGACTTTGGTTGTAGGCATCTCTTTGGGAAAGGTGGGATGGCTTGAGGATTTGTATGTTGACTTTTGCAGAGTGCTTAGTTGAGTGTTTAATAAGCCAATGGGCAAGTTTATGTTATGTTTCGTTTCAATAAAAGGGGCACTCTTTCTGTTATTTCAATGATGTCTTTTTACATATATGGTTCACATGAATATGGTGTGTTGGACAAACTCCCCAAAATATTTGGACGTTAATCTAAAGATGGAACATTAATGATAACAATAATACTCCTGATCAAAGCCCTAATCAAATAGAGGTCTCTGATCAAGCCATTCGAGCAAGAAAAAAATTCTTATCTGAAGAGACAAAACAACAGACCAAAGAAGAGAACTACGTGCGCCTGATCTCGTGAGCCTAAAAAAAAAATAAAGAGAAAAGAAAAAAGGTCATGGGTACGTTGGGGTTCGGTTCCATTATTATCATAGATAATCCAAAGACTGACAAAAGATAAAGGGAGTTTGTTCACTCATTTATTCGCATGCATCATAAGTGTAAAGAGATAGTTGTTGGAATGAGACTCAATCCTTCTTGTGCCTTTTTCGACTTGGAGCGCCGTCCCCGCCATTCTTCTATTCAACTAGACGATTGGGCAATCCAATGCCTGGGGGCACCAACTCTTCTAAGAATGCTTCTCTCATCAGACGCAAGGACCTCTCAGTATCAGCCACATCCTCTTTCAGCCACTCCAAATATGCCAATGAGGGATGTATCTCGAAATGACCACCAGTACCTTCTCACAGGGCCAGAGCCCAACCTCCTTTGATGACTTTTAGAGCAGCCGCCTCCATGGGTCCAGTGGTAGGAGTTAGGATAGTTGATGGAACTACTTGATTTATGCCGAATCGTCTCAGGATCCTATTCGGACGATAGTATGTGGATTGCTCTAGACCTGGGATTGGGACCCAATCCTTGCATAATGTACGAATGACTACCTTTTGCATCCCCAACCACCAGCAATACCACATGATTTGTGCGCCTGTGAGATCCCTCATGAAGATGGTCCAATCCCGAATGGTGTGGAAGAAGATGGAATAGCCACGACGAATGTAATTCGGAGGATTGGTTTGAGGCCGTTCAATCAATGTGAGGTGTTCAAACAACTATATCTGAAAAAGTATGAAGAATCAGCATGATAACGGTGATACTTCGAGAATCAGAGTGGGAGAATTTATACCTGAAGCAAGAGGGGAGAGCCGGACATAAGAGCTGAGGGATCGTCCACCAGTTTGTCTAGAAAATGGAGGGTTTCACCTAAAATCATTGGAGTAAGGCTCTTTTTGTTAAAAAGTTCAGCCACCAAAGCACCGACTTGGTGAGGACAAACACCAGGGGAGCCTACTAAGAGAAATTCATGTGTCATCACAAGGGTAAGAGCATGGTTTCGTTTTTCTCTCCATTCGGTATCACACTCCCCCGGACGATGTTCCGAACCACCAAGGAAATATTGGTCAATAATTTTCGATAAGTCAAGACAGTTGTGCTAATCCAGAAGAAAACTAAGTTGCCCATCAGCCACGAAAAGAAATTTGCTAACCTCTTTCAGGACGGGTTTTGCAAGAGAAACCATGGCAACTTCGCTTATGAATTTTGCACCCATGAACGTGTTGATTCATCAATAGAAGGACAAAGCTCCATCATGTCTTGACCGAAGCGAAAAACACGGCGACTCTTGTCCCAGAATTTTGCAGCAGCACGAATCAAGTTCTCCTCCACCGCCATGCCGCGAAGGTGGAATAATGTGGAGAGTCCCAACACCGCAAAACTTTGACGGCATATGTGAGGCACGCTCGCCATCCATTGAAGCATCTTGGCATGAAAATTCTCACTCATGTTTGTTTTAGATGTGTGTAGAAGGGATTTTGAGGTTTATGAGGGTCTTTAGACGTCCCCAGAGCTGTGTTTATAGTGTTTTGAGTTGAGAGGAGTCGTGAAAAACCCTAAAGCCCAAACCCAAAAGCCAAAAAAAAAAAGGAAAAGAAGATGAAGACCCGGGAGCTATGACCGCCAGCGCGGGTGGTCATGACGAGAAGACCGCCACGCCTGGCGGTCATCCATACAAGACCGCCAGAAAGTGGTGGTCATCCCTCCTCACGACCGCGCGGCCGACACTATTCGCCCGAAAAAAAATTGAAAAATTCCAGAAAATTGAGAGAGGAAGGTAAAAAAAGGGAAAGAGAGAATATGAAAGAGAGGCGAGGAAAACATGTGTATTTATCACTTAAGGGGTATTTTATGATCTTTTACTTGAATTTACAATGATATGTGTTATGATGAGTTAGACGTGTATTTTACTTTAGAATGATGAGTCTTTTGAAAACGTGATGAGCCTATTCTTTGGATGATTGCCTTGAATGAAGAAGGATCCGAAGGGTCCGCGAACATGCTCGATCTAGACCAGCCGAGACCAGGGGCATCTGCCCCTAAGATAGAAGTAGGGTAGAAGAAAGTCGTTAGGGGGCAGATACCCCTAAAGTAGAGTGGATGAAGATGTTGAGGGAGATATCCCATGGATGTTGTCCCGACATAGAGGAGCACCGAGACGATGTAGAAGAACCATGGGATGATTCCCGTTAGCTCTTGGGACCAGGAAAATCCCAAAACCCCCGAGATGAGAAGAGATCCTCACGGGAGGGCGACAATATCCCTAGTTCACACAGGTGAGGTGATCCTTGTTAACGAAATCCCCACGGGAGGGTGATAATATCCTTAGTTAGCAAAATCCCCATGGGAGGGTGATAATATCCTTACTTGGAAAAATCCCCACGGGAGGGTGATAATATCCTTAGTTAGCAAAATCCCCACGGGAGGGTGATAATAACCTTAGTTGGCAAAATCCCCACGGGAGGGTGATAATATCCGTTGTTGGCGAAATCCCCATGGGAGGGTGATAATATCCTTAGTTAGCAAAATCCCACGGGAGGGTGATAATGTGCTTAGTTAGCAAAATCCCCACGGGAGGGTGATAATATCCTTTGAAACGCCCGTGTCCCAATTTATAAATATAAGTTATAAATTAATTAAGGATTGACCAAATTGCCCTTATCATTCCCGGGACACCCGTATCCCAAAATTATCCATTAAATAATGTATAGCATGTGAAGAGACCAAAATGCCCTTCTTCCCGGGATACAATATTGACAACACAATTCAATGAACAATTATACAATAAGTTACACAACAACGAGTATGCAGCGAAAGACTATACATATGATAACATGTATGCAGTGAACTCTATGGATCCGACCCGAGGAGAGGAAAGCACCGCCACCTGCTGATATGCTCTTCTGATCATCGATCAGCTAACCTGTGTAAAACTGTGAGGGGGTGAGACCAACCACTGTCTCACCGCAGACAAATAAACCAATAATATACAAAACAAATCAACAACAAGTACACCGGCATCAAACAACAACAACCACAATACACAGAGCAAGATATCATCGGACTACAAATCATCACTTATCATTACTTATTCTATTATCTTGTTGTTAAGTTTAAATATTTATATTAGGGCCCTCTACTGTGTGCGTCGAGCTCGGTCCCGTCTCATGAGATAACCAGGCATAAGCCCAAATAAACCAGGCACGAAGCCCAAATAAACCAGGCACGAAGCCCAAACATATCCAGAGAGAGAGAGAGAGAGACAGAGAGAAAGAGGGAGGTAGAAAGGGGGAGGTAGAAAGAGGGAGGTAGAACCGGCCATCACAGGCCCACATGCTAACCCGCATGCCATCCCGAGGGGTAACACTTCCCGCTCGAACCAACCGGTCAACAGCCCCACAGTAGACTTTATTACAATTCGTTATTCTCATTTATTCTTTAAGAGTTGTACCATACGTTACTGTCAACATCGTTGTGTGGATTTAACATCTTAATCTCAAATCCGGGCCCCAGCCCATGGTCCACCACACAAACCACAAATCTATATCACGTTATTTATCACACAAAACAACTCATGCACGACAGGCATATTATATCACATTGGTACACAGTTCACAAATCATGCACACTACATCAGAGATATCACCAACATAGTACACTCGCAGATAGCAACATCAGCACATCAGACAAGCATGCATACAGCATTCAAGATCAACAATCAATACCACTTTATATATCAAGACAGTTAACCGAGCATTGTAGGTAGTAATGCATACAAAGGTTTATAAGTCCTCACCTTGGCCATATTAATTGTCCCGGAAGCCGAAGCTCATACCACCTTAACATTTCCTATATTAGAGTCAAAATGACCACACATAAGGTTCACACAAAAACATGATGAATGCATGTCAATGCCGTGACTATAACGACATGAAATCTTTTAGTCTTTAAGCCCAATCTTAGCTCGACAAATCCTATAACTTAGCCCGAGACCAAAGTTTGCTTAAGTTCAATTATTTATCTCGATTAACGGTTCACTGGGCCTAAAGCCCATTTCATTTAAAGTCATTGGGCCTAAAGCCCATTTTAAGTTAATTACTCTTTATTGGGCCTATAGCCTGTATCTATAATAGTCCTTGGGCCTAAAGCCCATATATCCTTAACATGGCATAACTTGGGTCTAGGCCCGGCCCATTCACTTACTCACACTAATTGAGCTCTCGAGCCCGACCAAAGGCCGGATTCCTATAATACACGCAGCCTATATATATGGCCGGTGCGCAGTGAAAAAGGGGTGTGGGCCAAAGGTGATCTAGGCAAAATAAAGTTATGTGACTAATATACGTAAATGTGATGTACTAACATGTTCTTAACTTTAAGCGTAGTTTTGGGCTCTTAATGGTGCATTACGGCTTTTTGTTTGTCTTGCCAGAACAGCAACCCGAGCCTCGCCGGAAAATTCCCGAGCTCGCCGGATTCCGGTCAGCCTCGTCGGAACAGTACCCGAGCCTCGCCGGAAAACCACCATGGTTAGGAAACACTTTCCCGACAACTATCCAACAACAAGCACACAACCAACATTCAATTCCACACACCAGATTTGCAAAGCAAACAAACAAACCATGAAACAATCAAAGCACACCGGATTGCTTACCGGTAATAACCGCCAAAATAGGATGCTCACATCCCGGTTCTGTCCACTGAACCCAAGCCTGCAGCAAACCTCTGTCGGGGACAAAGAATCCGTGCACCAACATCACCCGCATCCAAGCAAGCCAGTTGTCGCCCTCAGAATAGCCACACATGCACACTCAACGCCATCCACAACCGACCTAGCCACAGCCGGCAACAACCACCACAAGCCCATAAACAATACCCCCAATTAGTCACGGAACAGAACATCCAAAATCCACCGACCACAAACAACAACCGCAACCACAAACTCGCCCCGACGCCACAAAACCACAATCCCAAATCGAGATTAGTCACACAATCCCGAGTAAAGAAAAGAAAAGAAAATAGGGAAGAGGAAAAGAGAAGGCAGGGCGGCGCGACTTACCAGTGCTCGGAGGCGGCACCGTGATGTTCCTCGGTTCTGCACACACGAACACTCCCGAATGCAGCGGCGGCGGCGATCCTCGAGTTCTCCATTGAGTTCCCCGCCGTCCGCCCTTGCCATACACCCCGAGCCCTCCCATCGACCGCAACTCCCATCAACGGAAGAAGATGACCACGGTGATGGCGGCCATCGGCATGAAGAGAGAAAAAGAAGAACGAAGGAAGTCGGGTGCACTATGGGGAAAGAAAAAGAAAAGAAAAAGAAGAGAAAGAGAGATGATTAATGGTGGCGGGTTGAGTGAAAACGAAGAGGGTGAGAAGAGAGAGAGCTTGTGGGTGAGAGGGGTGAGACGACGAAAGAGCAGAACCAAAAAGAAAGAGAAGGGAAACGAAAAAGAAAAGAAAAGAAGAAGGGGTTAGGGTTGCCGGCCTTGACCCAAAACGACGTCGTTTTGGGCTAAGGCGCGGTCAACTCCTCCCCTGGTCAACACGTGAATAGTAGGGTTAGGTTTTTATTTATTTATTTTTTTTCCTTACTTTAATTCAAAACGACGTAGTTTTGAGTGGAACTACGACAAACCCCATAGTTCCCCCCGGAACTCCAATTGTTCCCGAACAAGGATCGATTCTAAAAGTGAAAATAATATTTTCAAAGTGAAACAATTAATTATATCAATAATTCTTAACCAAAGACTCCCGGAAACTCCGCAAGGGTAAAAATGGAAATTAAATACCAAAAATTTCGAAAATTCCGGAAAATTCAATTAACGAAATTCGGGGCGTTACTGTTCTACCCCACTTAACAAAATTTCGTCCTCGAAATTTCAAGAGAAGTCAAGCAACCAAGTGCTTAACTGACACAAACAGTGTCATCCGGTATCAAAATACCGTTGGCCAAAACCACCAAGTAGAACCATGATGACCATCAATCACATAAGTTTACCTTTCCCAAGCTAGAACTCCGAATTACCAAGTCAAACATCAACTTAAGTCAAACATGATCCGTGGACCATAAGATCAAAGTATTAACCCCAATAGTCTTATCTAACCATGACCCACATCAATAACATCAAAATCTAAAATCCATTTCATTTATCATCAAACAACCAAATATATCCAATCCTTTAATCTGTTACGCATTTCCTCTAACACAGAACCCCAAGTTGTTACCGAAGTACAAGATCATCACTTTGTGAATACCTCAAAACCAAAAATCCATAATCAATCTCATGACCTGAACCTCATTGTATTTTCTCTAACACACACCATTTCAACCAAAATCGTATGTAACCTAGGTCATACCTTAGGCACTAAAAACGAATCGTCACCGGAATATCATAATTATAATTCCAAAACTTAGACTCCTCAAGACCCAAACATTCTTTCGTAACTCATACTCATGCTTATATTCTACTCCTCAAGTCACACTTAGCACGAACACCAAAATTTATTTGATAAGAAACTTAAGACATCATCACTGTTCCCCTCCTCACATACTTAACAGACTAGCAAGTGAATCATCATACTCGAGATCACCTCAGAAGTCAACCCTCAATGTAAACCTATTTTCGAAATCCTCAACCGCACATGAGCTATAACCTCAATAATGATTCATGATCAAAACCTTATTATCACAATCACCACTAATATCTCAAATCTCCACAAAGTCAAGTACCTCAAGCATCATTGAAACATAATTCACCAAATATACCATTAGATCAACCCCAAACTCATCCAAGTTTATTACCTCAAGTATCTTTAAAAGATATTTCCCCCAATTATATCATTAAATCATCCTCAGACTAATTCAAGAAATTATCATCTCGAATTCCAAACAGGATTAAATCCATATTATAATTTCACGAGTAACTTCAAATCCTCAAATTTATATAATCTGACCACACATAGCATGATCACCAAGATCAACAAAATCACAAGAATCATATCAGATCATCTCTTGACAGACATAACATCCAAAAACAAATTGATGGTTCTTACTTGTATTGGCCAGTTCCACACAGACAGACGATACAAGTAAAGAGTCAAGAGTCTACCCCGACTCTGACAAAACAGTGGATATACCACAAGATAAACTTTGCTTACAGCCAAGCTGTAAAGATAAACATATCATTTCAACAACTATACCGGGTCACTCCGACCCCCAGCAGGTGCGTGTCCTCCACCGGATCCATAGTACGACTCACTATATGAATGCATTTGACATATGCAACAACCGACTCAAACTGGAGCAGACTTATGCATATAAGTGAAAACACGTATCCAAACATCTCGAAGGATCTACAGCCTGCTCCGCTACCAGCTGAAACGCCCGTGTCCCAATTTATAAATATAAGTTATAAATTAATTAAGGATTGACCAAATTGCCCTTATCATTCCCGGGACACCCGTATCCCAAAATTATCCATTAAATAATGTATAGCATGTGAAGTGACCAAAATGTCCTTCTTCCCAGGATACAATATCGACAACACAATTCAATGAATAATTATACAATAAGTTACACAACAACGAGTATGCAACGGAAGACTATACATATGATAACATGTATGCAGTGAACTCTATGGATCCGACCCGAGGAGAGGAAAGCACCGCCACCTGCTGATATGCTCTTCTGATCATCGATCAGCTAACCTGTGTAAAACTGTGAGGGGGTGAGACCAACCACTGTCTCACCGCAGACAAATAAACCAATAATATACAAAACAAATCAACTACAAGTACACCGGCATCAAACAACAACAACCGCAATACACAGAGCAAGATATCATTTGACTACAAATCATCACTTATCATTACTTATTCTATTATCTTGTTGTTAAGTTTAAATATTTATATTAGGGCCCTCTACTGTGTGCGTCGAGCTCGGTCCCGTCTCATGAGACAACCAGGCATAAGCCCAAATAAACCAGGCACGAAGCCCAAATAAACCAGGCACGAAGCCCAAATAAACCAGGCACGAAGCCCAAACATATCCAGAGAGAGAGAGAGAGAGACAAAGAGAAAGAGGGAGGTAGAAAGGGGAAGGTAGAAAGAGGGAGGTAGAACCGGCCATCACAGGCCCACATGCTAACCCGCATGCCATCCTGAGGGGTAACACTTCCCGCTCGAACCAACCGGTCAACAGCCCCACAATAGTCTTTATTACAATTCGTTATTCTCATTTATTCTTTAAGAGTTGTACCATACGTTACTGTCAACATCGTTGTGTGGATTTAACATCTTAATCTCAAATCCGGGCCCCAGCCCATGGTCCACCACACAAACCACAAATCTATATCACGTTATTTATCACACAAAACAACTCATGCACGATAGGCATATTATATCACACTGGTACACAGTTCACAAATCATGCACACTACATCAGAGATATCACCAACATAGTACACTCGCAGATAGCAACATCAGCACATCAGACAAGCATGCATACAACATTCAAGACCAACAATCAATACCACTTTATATATCAAGACAGTTAACCGAGCATTGTAGGCAGTAATGCATACAAAGGTTTATAAGTCCTCACCTTGGCCATATTAATTGTCCGGAAGCCGAAGCTCATACCATCTCAACATTTCCTATATTAGAGTCAAAATGACCACACATAAGGTTCACACAAAAACATGATGAATGCATGTCAATGCCGTGACTATAACGACATGAAATCTTTTAGTCTTTAAGCCCAATCTTAGCTCGACAAATCCTATAACTTAGCCCGAGACCAAAGTTTGCTTAAGTTCAATTATTTATCTCGATTAACGGTTCACTGGGCCTAAAGCCCATTTCATTTAAAGTCATTGGGCCTAAAGCCCATTTTAAGTTAATTACTCTTTATTGGGCCTATAGCCCGTATCTATAATAGTCCTTGGGCCTAAAGCCCATATATCCTTAACATGGCATAACTTGGGTCTAGGCCCGGCCCATTCACTTACTCACACTAATCGAGCTCCCGAGCCCGACCTTTCCGGCCTAAGGATATTATGTGCGTCGGATATATATACCGGCCACGCGTCACTTTTTCCCCACACCCGGTTTCCACTAGATCCGTTTTATTTCAATACACTGATTATATGCATTTACACTACATGATTGTACAAGAATTGAAATTCGCATCAAAACCCGAGAATTACCACGTAATGCCGAAAAACATTGTCTTGCCAAAACAGCAACCCGAGCCTCGCCGGAAAATTCCCGAGCTCGCCGGATTCCGGTCAGCCTCGCCGGAACAGTACCCGAGCCTCGCCGGAAAACCACCATGGTTAGGAAACACTTTCCCGACAACTATCCAACAACAAGCACACAACCAACTTTCAATTCCACACGCCAGATTTGCAAAGCAAACAAACAAACCATGAAACAATCAAAGCACACCGGATTGCTTACCGGTAATAACCGCCAAAATAGGATGCTCACATCCCGGTTCTGTCCACTGAACCCAAGCCTGCAGCAAACCTCTGTCGGGGACAAAGAATCCGTGCACCAACATCACCCGCATCCGAGCAAGCCAGTCGCGCCCTCAGAATAGCCACACATGCACACTCAACGCCATCCACAACCGACCTAGCCACAGCCGGCAACAACCACCACAAGCCCATAAACAATACCCCCAATTAGTCACGGAACAGAACATCCAAAATCCACCGACCACAAACAACAACCGCAACCACAAACTCGCCCCGACGCCACAAAACCACAATCCCAAATCGAGATTAGTCACACAATCCCGAGCAAAGAAAAGAAAAGAAAATAGGGAAGAGGAAAAGAGAAGGCAGGGCGGCGCGACTTACCAGTGCTCGGAGGCGGCACCGTGATGTTCCTCGGGTTCTGCACACACGAACACTCCCGAATGCAGCGGCGGCGGCGATCCTCGAGTTCTCCGTTGAGTTCCCTGCCGTTCGCCCTTGCCATACACCCCGAGCCCTCCCATCGACCGCGACTCCCATCAACGGAAGAAGATGACCACGGTGATGGCGGCCATCGGCATGAAGAGAGAAAAAGAAGAACGAAGGAAGTCGGGTGCACTATGGGGAAAGAAAAAGAAAAGAAAAAGAAGAGAAAGAGAGATGATTAATGGTGGCGGGTTGAGTGAAAACGAAGAGGGAGAGAAGAGAGAGAGCTTGTGGGTGAGAGGGGTGAGACGGCGGAAGAGCAGAACCAAAAAGAAAGAGAAGGGAAACGAAAAAGAAAAGAAAAGAAGAAGGGGTTAGGATTGCCGGCCTTGACCCAAAACGACGTCGTTTTGGGCTAAGGCGCGGTCAACTCCTCCCCTGGTCAACACGTGAATAGTAGGGTTAGGTTTTTATTTATTTATTTTTTTTCTTACTTTAATTCAAAACGACGTAGTTTTGAGTGGAACTACGACAAACCCCATAGTTCCCCCCGGAACTCCAATTGTTCCCGAACAAGGATCGATTCTAAAAATGAAAATAATATTTTCAAAGTGAATCAATTAATTATATCAATAATTCTTAACCAAAGACTCCCGGAAACTCCGCAAGGGTAAAAATGGAAATTAAATACCGAAAATTTCGAAAATTCCGGAAAAATTAATTAACGAAATTCGGGACGTTACATCCTTGGTTGGCAAAATCCCTACGGGAGGGTGATAATATCCTTAGATAGCAAAATCCCCACGGGAGGGTGATAATATCCTTAGTTAGTACAGGTGAGATGATCCTTTGTTAATGACTTTTGGGACTAGGAAAATCCCAAAAGAAACCCCGGGATGAGATGATTCCCGATAGCTCTTGGGACCAGGAAAATCCCAAGAGATGAGATGAGTCAATCACAAACCTCGGGAAGAGATGATTCTCGAGATGGAGCATGTGATGCTCCAACCATTGGTCCACAACACTCACATTCGTTATCCAAATTTGGTTGTTCCTTCCTTGCATAGCTTCGTCTTTAAGTTTTAAAGACTCACCAACGAGGGGCTTCTGTGAACACCCAAATCTGACCCATGAAAATCATATTGAGATTAGACTCCAGACATGTTTGAATCATAAGATTGATGAGTTAGTCTTGGGTTGAAGTATGGATGGGGTTTAATTTTAGTAGAATTTATACGTTATAGTAATTAAGACTTTTACATGCCTAGGATTAATGAGACGATATAATCATAGGATATGTTAAGGACTAAATTGCTAAAATGTATTTTATCTCATTAAATTTTGGCTTATTTATTTATTAAACCCAATTATATTTATTCTTGGGTTGAAGATAAATGTAAGGGTCCAATTTAATAAGGTATGGACTTTTTTTCACAGTTGCACAGCCCATTAACACCTTGCTTGCAGACAAATTTAGCTCTGATTTTCGTGGAAAATCAGAGTTAAATCATTCCTTAATAGCAAGAATGTTTTTGGTATGATTTTGGCTTAAATTGAGGAATCAATGTGTAATTAATGAATTAGGAGATGATTGAGAGGAGTAGTAATCAAGAAAGCAGAGGATTCTGGGCAGTCTAGGGGTTAATTACGCGGTAGGATCAATCAGGGAGGAATTAGGGGAGAATCGGGACCGAAAAAGGAAAGAACGGGTGAGACGCATAGGCGCGGCCGGTCATCTCGGGATGACTGCCGGGCCTGGGCGGTCTTCCACCCATGACCGCTCGGCCTGGCTGTCAACCCTAGGATGACGCCGGCCATGGCGGTCATGCACACCCAGAAATGCGTTTTCTCCCCGATTTTCGCCCGTAATCTGATTCTACTCGATTTTGGCCTAGATTTTTGGCCATTACCTTGATCATTAAGTTGGTCCACGCTCCTAGGCTACCCAAAACACTATAAATAGGACCCCCCCTCTCACATTTCAAAAGACACATTCTATTACAAAAACACTCTTCATAAAGCTTTGAAGCTTGGAGAAACTCTATCCCTCCAAGCTTAAGAAATAGTTCCATAGGCAAAACTCTGGTAGAATTTCGTGGGTAGCATCATCCATTGAAAGCAGCAAAGGGGAAAATCAAGAAGAACTCCAAGATTGAGTTAAGGAGTGGGAGGAAATTGTGTGGGAGGCACAACCCAAACCAAGGAGCAAGAGGAGGGCTACAAGAGGTAATCCTAATCCCTTTTGTCTGACCAATTATTGTTGAGATGTTGATGTTGATGATGATGTGAATGTTGTGATGCCATGTCAAGAACTACGTGGGCTTTGAACCCGGTCGCCGGGGTACGTAGGTGGTTTCTAGTGGTGGAAACTCAAGCTTAATCTTCTTATTCTCCCCTTTCTTTTTAATATTCAGTTATTATGTGTTTTGGTGCTCACACTTGCACACTTGCACAAGGCATACAAAATCCTCTAATTGCACAAAGTTTCGCCCCAACATGGATGGGTGCCTAACACCTTCCCATCCATGACGAATCCCGGGTCCAGCATCTTTGGTTCGTTATCCAGTTGTCTAAATGGAGTCACATGAAGGGTTTTTCCCAAGTTTTTGTCCCTTAATAAAATTTGGGTGGCGACTTGATGCGTTTTATTCACGCGTAACTTTTACAAATTTATAATTCTTGATCAATTCACAACACGACACACAAATAACTCACGAATAAACGCAACGATTGTTAACTGCAAGTGCATAGTGTACTATGTAGTGTTGTAGTCTAATCAAGGTCATCCACGGAACAAGGGAAATAAGTACTACCTAATGTCACAACTTATGATTATCTAGGCAAATCAAATAAAAGAGTGATGTCGAAATCAAATAATAAAAAAGATAAAATCGCAGACTTAAACTAAAGTGAAGTTCTATCAATATCTAAAGCAATCTAGGAAATCGGGGTTCACACAATTACTATCTAGGTTTATTACGCATGGATGTCGATATCTATGTTGATGTGTGATTGTGGGCAATTGTTTCTAATGTCTTAATCCTCAGCTCTCGCATGTTGAATCAAATATTCAGCAAAGATTACTACCTAGCTCTCGCATAGCCAAGCATCAATACTAAACTCATTAAGCACAAAACATTCAATCAAACTCTAAGAAACTATCAACTCTCGCATAATTTAGCATCAATCAATCTATGTTCTTCTAGGTATCATCATATAAATCACGCAGCTCTCGCATGTTGCAATCAATAAGAATCAATCCAGAGTAGATAATAAATTCGGCACACATAGATTGAACAATCAACACAATCAATTAAATAAACATCAATCCATAGATAGTAAAATCATAGAAATAATTGGCTACTTCTCTAATCTTAGATTAGAGAATTAGTTCATCACAATAAAATTGCAAATCATTAAAATCTCCCAAGAATTCATCAAGTAAACAATTAAACAGAAAGAAAATCGAGATAAGGGAAGGAAGAAGAGTCGGTTGGCCGAAGACTTGCTCCTCTCTGATGTCGATTTCTGCTGCAATTGGACTAGTGATTCTGTGACTCTGAACCTTCAAATCTTTATGGAAAAACATTGAATTGTTGTGGGGAATAACCTTTGAAATTGGATGAAAAATTCGGCACCACCTAGAGGATCCAAAAGAGTGAAAACTCTAACCCTACTAGTGTGTGTGACCTAATAACTAACCAATTCGGTAGAGCTTCGTCCTCTGACTTCTGCCTCCTGAATATGTCGACCTAGGGGGTCCTTTTATACTGTCTTTAGCTGCTGGAAGTCGGTGGGGTACTCCTTCTTTGAATGGAAATTGAATTCTTGACTTGCACTCCAAGTTGGATTTTTTCCTGTTTTCTGACCCGAACCTTGCACGCCCCTTAACTCCTATAAGACATCCCAACTGGGCATTGGGCTCTTCTACAAAGTTCTAGATAACTTTTTCAGATTTCTTTCCATTAAAAGAACTCTTCAATTGGACTTCCGTAGCTCAAGATATCGCCAAAAAACTGGGCCATGGTCGGCACAGAAAAATCTGCATCCTGGGCTAGATTTAAATAATTACTGCTCCTTGGAGACACGTCCAAAAATTATGAAATTTAATCCACATAAAGATCTGAAAGTGGAATTGCGTCTCCATTTGGTCTCACATAATTTCATTGCCTAGAACTCCGGAAATCTTCAAAATAGTCGGTTGTGCTCACTGCAGAAAGTTTTCTAAATTGGGCCTGGTTTCCAAACTTGGCTAAAAAGCTTTCATTCTTCAATAAAAACGATAAATTCCTGATAAAAACACTTAATCAGCAAAATTGAAGTACTAATTGACACAATGCATGA
Organism: Turnera subulata; assembly: GCA_028386065.3. Lineage (NCBI taxonomy): Eukaryota > Viridiplantae > Streptophyta > Magnoliopsida > Malpighiales > Passifloraceae > Turnera > Turnera subulata. The sequence continues at coordinate 311,973 of JAKUCV010000976.1, read as the reverse complement.
AAACACACAATAATATAGAGATTATACACATAATCGACCAAGAAAACATAGAAAATGCCATTCAAAACCATCATAAAAACACTAACATTTAGGTGTTATCAAATCTCCTCAAACTTAAACTTTGCTTGTTCTCAAGCAAATAAAACAAGATAAACCAAATGAGGATTTTGAAAATCTCCACCAAATCACACAATCAAAAAGAATCCATATCAAGACTTCCAAGATAATGACCAAGAGCTTATGAGTAATCATTTAAGATCAATTGCCAAGAAAGAAAGAAAATCTCATGAAAAAACATTCTTGCCATGGTGTGACTTACCCGCACAAGCTTTCACACAAATCACTTAGCAAAAATTGATTTCCCATATGCATGCAAGAATGAATTGACGTCATGAAAATTTGAAAAACTAGTCCCATAGGCAAATTCCAGAACTTAACTCCACTATTATGAATAAACACTCTCAAAAATATCAATAGGACTTTACAAAGGGTTGTGATGAGGTCTTGGGTAAAGGTTGATCAACGAAAAGGTGTGTAGGGATATCAAAGTTCAAAAATTCGCTTAAGAAAAGATTGCAATATGCATTATCAAGAGATTGAAAAGAATTCTCAAAGTGCAAGTCTTGAAATAACATCCATCATGTGATCATCAAAAGAAATTCAACTTGTTTCAGGAACCATCATTCCGCAATTTCCATCTTTTTTGGATTTTTCTGAATTTTTTTTCTTTTCTTTTGAATCGACTTTGTCGATTTTTTTTTCTCCTTTTTCTCTTTTTTTTTCCTGCGCTTGACATTCCATAACATACTTGAAACAATTGAAAGTGCAAACATCTTCAATGCATAGATCTTCTTGGATGTGAAAAGATACAGTACAATTGCACTTATCATAGAAAGAATCTTAATAAAAATATAGAACAAAAATCTCTTAAGGAACTTTGAAAAAAAGTTAGGGTATGGATAATGAAAGAAAAGAATGGTAGCTATAAGGCTTCAAAGGGTTAAAGGTGGGTAAATGTGGGTAAAGAAAGAAAAATTAGCTACCATGATTTAGGCTCAAAGGGGTTAAACAAGGGGATAATGATAAAGGGTAGGCTTTTTATTGGCTTGTTGGTTTAAACAAAGAATGCCTAAATCATCTCTTTTATTGAGCATCTATGAGAAAAATTCGCTTTGAAAAGTTCTGAAAACTTGTTCTAGGACATATATGTGACGTCAAAATTTTGAAAAATAATGCATAGGATGTCAAAAAATGATAGGCAAAGAATGCTAGAACTTGCATGAATTCATCATAACTAGGCATGAACACAAGATCAATCAAAAATCAAACTTCTTGCATCTAAAAGAAAAAGATTTCAAAAACTCAAAGTAACTCTCTTGGTTATCCATCAACAAAAATCATCTTGATCATAGAATGGTGGGTTTGAAAACAAGTTGAAAACATTTTTTTTCTTTTTTTTTTTTTTGAAAAACAATTTTGAAAAAGTAATGGCTTTTTACTAAGTAATCTAGAATAAAAAATATGCATACTCAATATATTAAAGTCAAAAATATGCTCTTTAATTGACACAAAAACAAACAAACACAAACAAATTGCAAACAAATTTGTTCCCCCTCCTCAAACTTAAATCGGACAATATCCTCATTGTCAAGAAAGAAAAGAAACAAAGGGTAAAAAGATAGGCACATAGGAGAGGCACTCTCCTCAAACTTAGATTGAAGCACGTGTAGCACATAACAAAAGATAATCCAAGTAAGAGAGAAAGTAAGAATCAACCATAAGAGAGATAGAGAAATCGAAATTGCATTGCCACGGGGTGTTCAAGACACCAAAATTAAACACAATTGACATGAAATTTAAATTGCCACGAGGATGACTAGCGTTTACTGCATCCTATAAGAGTAAAGACATAAAGCAATAAAAACACAACACATAGAATGATGATGCATGAAACTACTCGGCAAGTTTGTTCTCTATGTTCTCTAGCTTCTTCCTAAGTTGCGCAATGGTCTTCTCTTGTTCATCCAATTTACTGCACATGACTCTCCCTTACTTATCAACAGTGTCAGCCAACTTATCCAATTGAGAGAGTAATTCGTCGGTGGTCTTGTTGAGATTGGCTATGCCATCGACTTGAGCTTCCCATCCCATGAGAAAGTCGAAGATGTTGGACGAATCGGACTCCACTGATGATGTAGACGATGGTGGCTTATGGTGGATCAGTTGTGTGCTAACACAAAAGCATTCCTTATCAACCTCTTCTTCATAACTAAAAGGATATGGATTAATGGGTTCATGGAGTTCTAGGGCCATTGCTGCGGCAATATGCTTATGCACAGTCTCAAGTGCGGGGTTAGAAGGGGTTAAAGTGTAGGGATCTAGGTTAATTCCTAAGAATTTTGCGATATGAGTGATCAGCCCTCCATATGCTATCTCACCTTCTCCTTTGCAAATATGAGCAAAATTTTGCAGCAACCAAAGTCCTCCATTGAGTTTGTACCCGTGTACCATGCAAAAGAGTACAAAAAGCTCATCACATTGCACCTTGTGTGCATCTTTGGTTCTTCCAAAGAAAGAGTGTGCCAAAACTCTATGTAAATACCTTTGTGCATTGTCCTTAATGCACAAGTCATTAGCCAAGCCCTTGAAGCGCGCATATGAAGTACAGCAAAGTGTATTCCACATGACACTTGCGTTAAAGCCACAGCTAGGAACTCGCCATCCTTCGGCATCAAAACCAAAAATCTTGTTGAAATCAATTAAGCTCATCTCATAATCTTTCCTTGCAAGCCGAAACTTGACATAGCCGGGATCATGAATGTCCTTGAGATCCACGTCATACCCAAAAGTGGCAAGAAACTCATAAGTAAGCTCCTCGTATGACGGCTCCTTAATCTTGGAAAAATCGACTAGTCCTATGTTGGCAAGGTACTCACCAATCGGCTCCTCAAGATTGTAAGATTCAACCACCTCAAAATCAATGTACCTCGTAGGAATTAGAGGTCTCCTAATCAGCTTGTCAAACCTAGCGCAATTCTCTTCAGAAATCCATCCCGGATTGTACTCGGTAAACTTAGGCATAGGCATAAAGCGCGGGGTATGGTCGGTGATGGTGAAGTTGGGTCGGAAAGGGTTGTTTGTGGGAAAAGTCATCTTGAACTAGGGCTAAAGAAAGAGAGGGAGACGAAAAGAAATCAAAGAAAAAACCTAAAGGGTGCTAGGGAAGTGAAATCGGCGCTAGGGTGTATGGATGTCTAGAGCTTGAATGTTTTTGTGTGGAAAAATATGGGGGTATGGGTGTGTATTTATAGGCTCTAGAGGCGGTGGAAAAAGGGGTGTTGGTGCCACTCCTAGTCCTATGGGTGCTAGGAATCCTCCTCAAACTAGTATTCAAAGTGGGTGTGTTCTAGGAATCCTATTTCTCCAAGGATTAGAAAAATCCCTAAAAATAAAATAAGAACTAAATCCTAATCCTAAAAACTAAAGGAATACTAACCTATATATATTTTTGGTGGGTGTAGGACTAACTAAAAAAAAATTGCAAAGGGGTGCTGGTCCAAAAATCCAAGTCGGTTGCTTGGCCTCCTTGCTCTCGGGTCGGTGTGCGCAATTGGTGCTGCTGGGCGCGCTTTGGCATGCTATTGGCACGCCTGACGTGCCAATTGGTGTGCCTGGGCCTCCTCGGGTGCGCTGGTTGCGCACACTAGCGGGTGCGCCTGCTGGTGTGCCGATTGGTGCGCCTGTGGGCTGTCTCGGGTGCGCCTTAGTGCGCCTGTAGATGCGTCAGCGGGCTGGTTGGCGCGCGCTGGCCTGCGCATTGGTGCGCGGGTTGGTGCGTGTTGGCTAGCCCGTGGGCGCGCTAATTGTCCTCCTTGTGCACCACGGTGCACTGATCGGTATGTCCTAAACCCATTTTTTTTTATTTATCGTTTTTTTGTGTTTTTTCTGAAATGTTTTTCTGATTTTTTGTGATTTTCTATTTTTTATTATTATCTTTTTAATGAATTATGAAAAGATGAAAAATCCTATGGTGCTAGAAAAATAAAGAAAATCCTAAAAATTGTCTCCTCTAATTTAGCCTAGTTTGTTATGAGCTTGCCATCGGAACCAAAGGATAAGTGCTAAATGTATGAATGCATCAAAACAAATAAAATCCAACAAAGCACTCAAGCAAATCATCACACAAATTATGCAGAAGAGTAAAAGTTTGAGCTTAAGAAAAGCTTCTCTGTTTAATTTGATGAAGAATTCGTCTTGACCCTTCCAATGTGGTTGATCTCTCCTCGAAAAATTCCTTCTTGCAATTTGCATAGACTCAAAAACAAAAACAAAATTAATAAAAATAAAAGACTCAAAACACTAAAACTGCCTTAAATTGTGGGTTGCCTCCCACACAACGCTTCTTTACTATCGTCTTAGCTGGACTGGATGGATGGGCGGTTATGGTGGATCATGAAGCTTTTCGGTGAATCGCCTTCCATGAAAATCGTCTTGATTGTGGACATGATCATAATTTCTCTCATCCTTCAGAATGTATCCCATGCGATATAGATAATCAACGAACTCGGCAAACCAAGGAGGTTTCTTTGTGGAAATCGCATTGACCATGGCGAGGTAATCGTCCGGCAGTGCGTCATTGATCGGCTTCTCCTTTTCTTGCTTCTCGTTTTTCTCCAATTGCAATCTTAATAAATGATCAGCAACTAAATTCTCCGTCCCTTTCTTGTCCTTGATCTCTAGGTCGAATTCTTGCAACATAAGAATCCATCGAAGAAGTCGTGGTTTCGCATCTTTCTTCTGGAGCAAGTACTTCAATGCAGCGTGGTCCGCGTGAACAATCACCATGGAACCCAAAAGGTAACTCCTGAACTTGTCAACTGTGAATACAACAGCTAATAACTCCTTCTCCGTAGTTGCATAATTAACTTGAGCATCATCTAGAGTCTTTCTTGCATAGTAAATGGCGTGCAACTTCCCATCTCGGCGTTGTCTTAAGACTGCGCCTACAGCATAGTCGCTTGCATCACACATTATCTCGAACGGAAGTGAATAATCAGGGAGTTGAATGATGGGTGCCGAAATCAGCTCCTTCTTGAGCTTGTCGAATACTTCCATACAGTGTTCATCAAAGACAAAAGGCACGTCCTTATTCCAGAGATTAGTAAGAGGTTTGGCTACCTTTGAGAAATCCTTAATGAATCTTCTGTAAAATCCGGCATGTCCAAGAAAACTGCGAATTGCCTTGACTGAATTCGGTGGAGGTAAGGTCTCTATCACATCTATCTTGGCTTTGTCTACTTCAATCCTACATTCGGAAACTAAATGTCCAAGAACAATTCCTTCTTGTACCATAAAATGGCATTTTTCCCAATTGAGCACCAAATTAGTCTCCTCACATCTTGTAAGTACCTTTGATAGGTTAGATAAACAATCCTCAAATGTCTTCCCGTAGACGGAAAAGTCACCCATGAAAACCTCCGTAATCTTCTCTATGTAGTCAGAGAAAATCGCCATCAAGCATCTCTGAAAAGTGGCTGGTGCGTTACACAGCCCTAAAGGCATCCGTCGATAAGCAAAAGTTCCATACGGACAAGTGAACGTCGTCTTCTCTTGATCATTCGGGTGAATAGGTATCTGAAAGAATCACGAATATCCGTCCAGATAGCAATAATAAGAATGCTTAGCCAGTCGCTCAGGCATTTGATCGATAAATGGCAGTGGAAAGTGATCCTTGTGCGTAGCACTGTTCAGCTTCCTATAATCAATACACATTCTCCATCCTGCAACAGTCCTCGTTGGAATCAACTCGTCATCCTTGTTCTTGACCACTGTCAGTCCTCCTTTCTTTGGTACCATGGTACCACGTGAACTGGGGCTACCCATTCACTGTCAGAAATCGGATAAATAATCCCTGCATCAAGAAGCTTAAGAATCTCCATTTTCACAACTTCCTTCATGTTCTCATTAAGCCTTCTTTGACTTTCAATACTCGGTTTGCTACCTTCCTCAAGCAAAATCCGATGCGTGCAGAATGTAGGACTAGTCCCCTTCAAGTCCTCAACATAATATCCAATAGCTTTTCTATGCTTGCTAAGCACATCAAGTAGCATCTCCTCCTCTACTTTACTCAACTCGGCATTGATAATAACAGGATATGTAGAGTCGGGACCTAAGAATGCATACCGTAGCTTAGATGGTAATGGTTTCAGCTCTACCTTTGGCACGTTCCGAACATCATCTTTCTTCTCTTCTCCAATCAACTCAAAGCTCTTGTCTTCGGTCGCTTCCAATGGTGGCGTGGATTGCAAAATTTCTGCACTTTGGGCAATCTCCAAATCATCATCTTCAGTAGTGCCACTCGTCACCAAGCAATTCAAAAGTGGATCGTCACTACTTGCTACTTTGCTCACTTCCTTTATGACATCGTCAATAAAATCAACTCGGAAACAACTATCTTCTTCGAGTGGTCCTTCTGTTGCACGGAAGACGTTGAACTCGATTTTCTCATTCCCAACCCTTAAAGTAAGCTTTCCATCACGAACATCAATTTGAGCTCCAGTAGTAGCTAAGAACGGCCTCCCAAGAATAATTGGCATTTGTAAATCAATCTCCATGTTGAGCACCACAAAATCAACTGGTACAAAGAACTTCCCAACCTTGATTGGAATATCCTCCAATATCCCCACTGGAATATCCTCCATCAGCTGAAAAGAGATGGTAGTCGGCTTCATATCTCCAATATCGAGCTTCTCAGCAATTCGCATCGAAATAAGACTAACACTAGCTCCCAAATCACATAGAGCTCGCTCAATGCACTTAGAACCAATATTGCAAGGAATAGAGAAACTTCCAAGGTCCTTCAGTTTCGGCGGCAGCTTGTTCTGCAGGATTGCACTGCACTCCTCCGTCAAAGCCACTGTCTCGTAATCTTCTAGCTTCCTTTTCCTGGAAAGAATTTCCTTGAGAAATTTAGCATAAGCAAGCATTTGAGAAATTACTTCAGTAAATGGAACATTAATATGCAATTTCTTTAAATGTTCAAGAAATCTCCCGAATTGTTCGTCTGTCGCTGAGGGAATGGAACCGGTGGTTCATAAGCTTTGGCTTCAGGCCATATGTCTTTCGGTTGCTCTCTTTTCTGCTTTGCTAGCTTCCACTTGGGAATCCACTTCTCTTGCTCTTGCTTCTTTTCCTCTGCTCCCTTTTCAGGTAACTGCTTCTCTACTTTCGGTTTCTCATCTTCTTCTTCTTGTTTAATGATGGTGTCGGCTTCATCTTCTTTAGGTGGATAGGAATCATCTAATTGCTTTCCGCTCCTAAGTGCTACAGCCTTGACTTGCTCTCTCAGATTAACTGTGGGCATCCTTGAATAAGATCCTTGTAACATTCCCATGTTTCACAAAAACTTTCTCTATAGAATTGAGTGAATGATGTAATCTTGCTCTGGATACGTGCTACTTTATCAGGTGGATAATATTTGGTAAGAAAAGCCTTGGAAAGCTCCTCCCACGTCTTGTATGTTCCAGCTGCTCCTGACTTCAACCACTTCTTAGCCTTGCCTTGCAAAGAAAATGGAAATAGATGAAGTCGAATTGCATCATCAGTCGCCCCATTGATCTTGATCAAATCACAAATCTCCGTAAACGTCAGTAGATGTTGATTCGGATCCTCATTATCCAAGCCTCCAAATTGTTCCTGTTGCACCATGTGAATGAGTGCTGTCTTCAGTTCGAAATTGTTGGCATTGATCGGTGGCCTTGCAATGCTCGACTGCACGATATCCAAACTCGGTGTTGCGTAGTCACGCAATGTCTTGTTTCCTTCTTCTGTCATGATGACTATCTCGAAATTATCTGCTACAACTACAGCTTCTTCTTCTATTTTAGTGTCTTGAAGAAACTCCACAGGTTCTACAACTTGCTTCTGCTTTCGCTTGTTCGCGCGTAGTTGCTTGTGTAATGTTCTCTCGATCTCCGGATTGATCTCAGGAATTGGACTCGATGAAGCACCGCGTCTCGTCTTGGGCATCAACAAAAAACGACAACACTAATAAAAAATAAGAACAAAAATTGATTAAAGAAAATAAAAAGAGATAAAAAGAAACTAATGCGAAAAATAAAACCTAAAGTAATCTAGCTGCAATCTCAATAGTGTTAAAACCGTTTGTTCCCCGGCAACGGCGCCAGAAATGCTTGAAGCGTTTTATTTACTTGTGACTTTTTCAAATTTATAATTCTTGATCAATTCACAACACGACACACAAATAACTCACGAGTAAATGCAACGATTGTTAACTACAAGCGCACAGTGTACAATGTAGTGTAGTAGTCTAATCAAGGTCGATCCACGGAACAAGGAAAATAAGTGCTACCTAATGTCACAACTTATGATTATCTAGGCAAATCAAATAAAAAAGTGATGTCGAAATCAAAAAATAAAAGAAATAAAATCACAGACTTAATCTAAAGTCAAGTTCTATCAATATCTAAAGCAATCTAGGAAATCGGGGTTCACACAATTACTATCTAGGTTTACTATGCATGGACGTCGATATCTATGTTGATGTGTGATTGTGGGCAATTGTTTCTAATGTCTTAATCCTCAGCTCTCGCATGTTGAATCAAATATTCAGCAAAGATTACTACCTAGCTCTCGCATAGCCTAGCATCAATACTAAACTCATTAAGCACAAAACAATCAATCAAACCCTAAGAAACTATCAGCTCTCGCATAATTTAGCATCAATCAATCTATGTTCTTCTAGGTATCATCATATAAATCATGCAGCTCTCGCATGTTGCAATCAATAAGAATCAATCCAGAGTAGATAATAAATTTGGCACACATAGATTGAATAATCAACGCAATCAATTAAATAAACATCAATCCATAGATAGTAAAATCATAGAAGTAATTGGCTACATCCCTAATCCTAGATTAGAGAATTAGTTCATCACAATAAAATCACAAATCAATAAAATCTCACAAGAATTCATCAAGTAAACAATTAAACAGAAAGAAAATCGAGATACGGGAAGGAAGAAGAGTCGGTTGGCCGATTGGTGTAGAGAGTTGATGGCGTCGACTTGCTCCTCTCTGATGTCGATTTCTACTGCCATTGGACTGGTGATTCTGTGACTCTGAACCTTCATATCTTGCTGGAAAAACGTTGAATTGTTGTGGGGAATAACCTTTGAAATTAGATGAGAAATTCGGCACCACTTAGAGGATCCAAAAGAGTGAAAACCCTAACCCTACTAGTGTGTGTGACCTAATAACTAACTAATTCGGCAGAGCTTCGCCCTCTGACTTCTGCCTCCTGAATATGTCAACCTAGGGGGTCCTTTTATATTGTCTTTAGCTGCTGGAAGTCGGTGGGGCTCTCCTTCTTTGAATGGAAATTGAATTCTTGACTTGCACTCCAAGTTGGACTTTTTCCTATTTTCTAACCCGAAATTTGCACGCCACTTAACTCCAAGAAGACGTCCGAACCGGGCGTTGGGATCTTCTACAGAGTTTTAGATCATTGTCTCAACTTTCTTTCCATAAAAAGAACTCTTCAATTGGACTTCTGTAGCTCAAGATAGCTCCGAAACACTAGGCCTGGGTCGGCACAGAAAAATTTGCATCCTGGTCTGGATTAAAATAATTACTGCTCCTTGTAGACACGTCTAAAAATTATGAACTTTAATCCATAGAAAGCTCTGGAAGTCTAGTTTCGTCTCCAATTGAACTCACTTAATTTCAATGCCTAGAACTCCCAAATTCTTCAAAATAGTCGGCTATGCTCACTGCAGAAAGTTTCTTAAATTGGGCCTGGTTTCCAAACTTGGCTAAAAAGCTTCCATTCTTCAATAAAAACAATAAATTCCTGATAAAAACACTTAATCAGCAAAATTGAAGTACTAATTGAAATGCCTGCGCCCCAATTAATTAATATAAAATAGAATTTAAATATAAAATGACTAAATTGCCCTTATCATTCCCGGAACACGAAAATTATCAACTAAACACCCGTACCCCAAATAACCCATTAAATTAATTACAACATGAGAAGTGACCAAAATGCCCTTCTTGTGACACCCCAGGGTCTATGAGGCCGGGAAGTGTACGCCAGTGCCGGAATAAGCATGGATAAGGAGCGGCTTCCTGCAGGCTTTAGACGGAGGGGCACATGAATGAACCGAATCCACACCGGAATAGGAGAGATCCTGAGACTGTGTAGGGAAGGGGATGCACAGTTGGAGCGATTTCGTAATTATACGGGTATGGGACTGTATAATTAAGAATAGCCCAAATGAAGTGATTTCGAGGTTGTATAGGTATGGGACTGTACAATTGAGAATAGCTTAAATGGTTTGATGGGTACTAACTATATCAACAAGGTGCACCTACCTTTTCGGCGCTCATCCTAGAAAAACTCCAAAGTTAAACGTGTTTGACTTGGAGCAATTTTAGGATGGGTGACCACCTGGGAAGTTTTCCCTGGAAACATGCGAGTGAGGACAAAGCATGTTGGAAAGGTCCCGTGTTGGTCTGTAGTGACAGTCGACAAGCCGGAACGTTACAGATGGTAGCGGAGCTCCAGGACTCCTCTAGTACGGTGCAGGGTTCGGGGACGAACCTAGGGGAAGCTGGTGGGGCTGTGACACCCCGGGGTCTATGAGGCCGGGAAGTGTACGCCAGTGCTGGAATGAGCATGGATAAGGAGCGGCTTCCAGCAGGCTTTAGACGGAGGGGCACATGAATGAACCGAATCCACACCGGAATAGGAGAGATCCTGAGACTGTGTAGGGATGGGGCTGCACAGTTGGAGCGGTTTCGTAATTATACGGGTATGGGACTGTATAATTAAGAATAGCTCAAATGAAGTGATTTTAAGGTCCTATAGGTATGGGACTGTACAATTGAGAATAGCTTAAATGGTTTGATGGGTACTAACTATATCAACAAGGTTGGGTGACCTCTTGGGAAGTTTTCCCTGGAAACATGCGAGTGAGGACAAAGCATGTTGGGAAGGTCCCGTGTTGGTCTGTAGTGACAGTCGACAAGCCGGGACGTTACACTAATTGACACAATGCATGAAAACACACAATAATATGAGGACAAAGCATGTTGGAAAGGTCCCGTGTTGGTCTGTAGTGTGCATATCAGGACTCCAAATATGTTGGATGATGGTTATGAAGAAGGTGTAAAGGAAAGGTGAATAGGCCTAAGTGATTTTGGGTCGGGTATTCACAGCATCATCACGTCACAACAGCAATCAATTAAGAGAATTAGAACGAATTACCTCTTGAAGCCCTCCTCTAGCTCCCACTTGCTTACCACTCCTTAGGAGAATTTCGGCAGAATTTCAACGGATAATTAAACGTGGAAGGAAGCCAAAATGGTGTCTGGTGTCAACAGAAAATTTGTAGATCTACTTCTTAGCTTTCCGAGAACTCCAAGAACGTAGAAAACCGACATCTATAGCTCCCGATATGGCAATTCTTCGAGGACTGGCTGCACAGGAATTCTCTACTCGGGTTTGAAGCTTTCCTCCACCAATTTGCTTTGATCCGCCTCCTTCTACTTCTTCTCTTGCTCTCCTCTCGCTACTTCCTTCTTGCTACTCCTCTCTACGAAACTCCTCCAGAATCTCAACCCCTAAGCTTGGAATTAGACAATTATTCCAAGCACCTAAGCTTATGTGTGTATATAGGGGGAATAGAGAAATTGTGTGTGAATGAGGGTGAATGGTGGGTCCTATTTATAGTGTTCAGGGGGTCTGGACGTGGTGTTGATCTAAGGGTCGGGAATGAATCCCTAGATCCAATGGTAGACACCCAGAATCAAGAGAACAGAAAAAATCTGGAAACTGCTGAAACTTGGAGCAATATCCGCCAAGCGCCGGCAGTCCTCTAGCGACGACCGCCAAGTGCTGGCGGTCCTTTCTCAAAGCCCGCCAGGTGCTAGCGGTCATGTCTCCATGTCCGCCGGCACCTGTTTCGAAATTTTTTCTTTCCTTTCCGGTTTTGATCCTCATTATTCCGGTCCAACTTGATTCCCACGCCCTTCCTATTCAGTCTTTTGCCTGTTTTAAAGCTCCAGAAAACCTCCTAACTTGTAGCCTAGCCCCAGCCTTTTCCTAATTTTCCTTACTTTCTCCCCACTCTACTCTAAATACCATAAATATCAAAAACCATTAAGGAAACAATTTAATCCGAATTCTGGACAAAAATTCAGATTAAAAGGCCTCTAAGTTCAGTGTTTTTTATGGACTAAGATTGTTGGAGGGTCCATGTTCCATTGGTCAAGGCTCCTAATTTATTTTAAACCCAAAATCATCTCAAAAGGGTCCAAAAATAAAATAAAAGCCTAAAACAATAAAACATCCATATTTTTTATTAAATTCAAACCTTAAAGATACTTAAATTCAGAATTAACTCTTCTCAATAATTTCAAGCTAAATACACAAAAATCCAAACATAATAAAAATATTAATCTTTCACTAAATTAAATCATAAACATATTTCATCCTAGGATCAAATTATCTCATTAATTCATGGACAAAAACACATTTATAATCTAATTAAATAAAATATTAGTGGGTCAAATTTGGGTGTTCACTTTCTCCATGGCTTTATCATCATCAAGTATTCATAAATCAAGGGAAAACTCCATGAGGAGATATCGCCCAAAATCGAATCTAAAGGGGAATCTGGCGTTATTGCTCAAATCCCCTGGTAGGCATATCACTTCTAAGCATCCTACACTGCAAGTATGTCATTTCCATCAACTAAAACTACTTGAATCAACACTTTAATTCGTTTTGGAGTTTTTGCCCAACTTCTCCATAATTCCGAATTTATGCCTTGTTTGTTGTGTTTGATTGTTTGGAAATGATCTTAGTATGTCTACAATACTTTTTCACATGTTTGTTTGCTAGATTAAATACAAGAATTGTCTAATTGATGAAATGCCCAATTGGGGGTTTAGGGTTCTTGGCGAAAATAGATAATTTGGATGATTGGGTTGCTTTTTTGATGTTTGAATTGCACAAAAGTGTTGTATAATGGATGAGTGTTGATGGGTTTGTGTCAGTTTCGGCCAATTTTGAATTTCACCGGGACGGGATTTGTGATCTTCTTGCATTTTGATCTGCAAATAAAATGCCGTTATGATGCTGAAATATATGATTTCTTCCTACAAATCTACTCCCATCATGTATGTCTATATGAATGTGAAACTAGTTTGACTTGGTTTGGCCCGGTTTGGAGAGAGTATTAACGTTTCCGGGTGTATCTTTACAGGTTGAGGATAGGAGCCGGAACCACAGCGGGGCTAAATCTCGGTCCATGATCTTGGAGCATGTGGTGGACAATGCGAAGGTGCAGGAGATCATCGCGCGGGTTGGACTCTGAGATTGCTTCTGAACATTCCAGGGCGACAAAGTTGATTTACAGGCCGTCTCGGCACCCGGGGAGAGATGGTGGGACACCACCAACACCTTCCATCTACGGTGTGGGGAGGTGATGATGACCCCTTCCGACTACTCCCACATCACTGGATTGCTATTCCGTGGCACGCCGGTTGTTCTCGATCAGGAGCTAGGGATAGAGCATTTCGAGGAGCTACTCGGCGTCGCGCCAAAATGGGTCGAGGACCATGAAGGTGAGGTTTTTCCGACATGGTTGCAGGGTCAGTTGTTATCTTCAGACTATCCCGACGCGGTTGACTAGCTAGCTCGAGGTTTGGTCCAGGTGAGCCTTAACAGGACCATCTATGCATTGGGAAACGATCAGGTTCGGACTGATCTGCTGGCCTCTCTAGTGGATATGAGAGGTCCGATGATCGATTGGGCCTCAGCCGGTCTTGCACGCGCCTACCGGGAGATAAGCAGCTTCTCTCGACGCATCACCTATCATCTTCCGGGCTCGGCCTGGATTTGGGAGATATACCTCGTACTTTTTATTCTCCTACGTTTCCTCTTTGATCCATTCAATGTCCAATTGTTTTGTTTTTGTAGGTGTGGGGCATGGAGTACCTTCAATTATCCGTCCCAGAACGGGTGCAGATTCCCGATGAGTGACGGTAGTCCTTCGATGGGATTCTCAGTTCTGTCAGGGTAGATTGCATGCCCATGATCACATCCGTCCTTACCATTTCCTCGAGCAGATCACCTCATCAGATCAGGTAGCTATCCCACATATTTTGTGCTTCCTCTATTCTCTTAATTCCATCATTTCTCTTACATATCTTCACTTTTCAGATCCGGCTCACTGCTTTTGCTTATCTACTTCATAGACTCGAGGGAGCTAGATCCCGAGCCTTTGTGATGGATTGCGGTCGATATCTGATCGGGTATCAGGGCATGTATACCTGGTATCTGGGTGAGCGTGTCTGCTTACAGATCCTTCGCGAGCCTCGGGTCCCCTCTTTCCTACCGATCTCCATGTGGACTATAAACAATAGGAACAATGTCCCCGAGTCAGACTGTATAGGTTGGCATCTCGAGCAGTTGACCGAGGATGGCGACTACCCATCTTTTGTCGCTATATATCTGATGCCCTAACTTCTTGGCCCTACCAGGGGTGGCGAATCGGTTACTAGGGTTGATCCACCTCGGCGGAGTTCGAGTTCGAGGAGGAGAGCCGGGGCGTCATCCTCCTCATCGGGTCCGGTCCTCCCACCGTTTGAGGAGTCTTACCGGGCTTAAAACGATGAGTATTGGCTCTGAGACTTTCCCTTTTTCGAGGATGTTCCCAATGGCTTTCCCGCATTCCCCTCTGGCGTTACTCAGGTAAAAATTCTTTAAAACTGCATTTCCTGCATTCTAATAATCTAATCATCTCTTCTTTGCTTATGACAGGTTCTGGCTTCTCAGGTGTCTCGGCTTTGGAGAGCCCTTGGTCGGGCGAAGGCGACTCTAGCGGCTCAGGCTGTCCGTCTGCGAGAGATGGCATCTTGCAGGACTGGGGACCAGTGCGTATAGCCTACACTTGCATCTCGGGATCCTCGTCTCTATAGGCAGCCAGTGCCCCCCATTACGCCACAGTCAGTCCCTCAGCCTACGGATCACACGACAGGCAATTCCGAGGCTACTATTCAGTAAGCTAACCCCCAGAGTCGTCAAGGTCGAAAGAAGAACAGGCGTAGCCGGTATTTTTTTTTTTTTTGGTGTTTTTTCATGATGTATGCATGTCCTAGACCTATATGTACAACTTCTTTTTGTATTTTTCACATTTTTTTATGCATGTATGCTTATGTTTTCTAAATGGTGCAACCATGTATGCAGTTTCAAAAACCATTTGAGCCGGGAATCATGTTTGTATGGTTTGTACCAGCGAAAAATTCCAAGTCCAGACTCAAAAGATATTTTTCGCAAGAGTGTCGACCAATGGCACATTGGTTGTGAATTCCCTTCCTCTTTTCTTTTTTTT
Organism: Turnera subulata; assembly: GCA_028386065.3. Lineage (NCBI taxonomy): Eukaryota > Viridiplantae > Streptophyta > Magnoliopsida > Malpighiales > Passifloraceae > Turnera > Turnera subulata. Next base: position 296,551 of record JAKUCV010000976.1, on the reverse strand, counting down.
TTTCTTTTTCATTTTTTTGTCTTTTTCTTTTTTCTTTTTTTTTATTTTTTTCTTTTTTCTTTTCTTTTTCTTTTTCTTTTTTTTTCTTTTTTTCTTTTTTTGTCTCTTTTTTTTAGGAAGGATAATTTCACAAGCCAAGCTCCTTTAAATATCTAGGAGAGAATACCATTTTTTCAAGTTCATTTTCACCGGATCAGATCTACGTAGTTCATTTTGTGGTTTTTAAGCTTATTCGACTAAGTTTAATTATCGTATTCATAGAAAATATGAAAAAAAATTTATTCACTGAAGCGAAATAGAAAGAAAACAAGAAAGCCCCACGGGGAAAAATGAGATACCCGACTCAATCGTAGAATTAATGATTCCCATCGTCTTTCACATCGATCCCAAGTGCACACTTATTCTTCCTCGGATCCACGAACCTTCTTCGTGGCCCTAGTAGTGATAACCTCGTTCGGGTAATCTTCATGAACCTCAAGCACATCATCACCGTCCTCTTGTCCATTCTCCCTTTCCTCGGAGTTCGTGGCATTCTCTCGATTTGTTTGTTCATCCGTCTCCGAATCACCACTCCTTTCTATGGCCTCTACATAGTCGTTGTACTCTCCAGCCATTTGAGTATACTTTTGATGAAGGATGTCATGCTCAAGATGGAGTTCCCTTATTATGTCTTCGACTACACCATATTGCCCCATCACCTCTCGAAAATGCCTCATGATCATTCGGGCATATTCATCATCAGCCACGATTCCCTGGAGAACCATTGCCTCTAATTTATCCATCATAGTTTGAAGTCAAAGTTGTTCTTCCTTTACTTGGTAGTAAGTACATTCTTCCCACTTTGGTTTCTCACCCTTCTCCATTGGGGTATTTTCCGGAGTCATACCTTCGTTGTCAACACTTCTAGCACGCTTGCTACAACACTTGTACATGGTTCGCTGTCAAATACGGAAGCGGAATTCAAGGTCTCGTCGGACTAGTTCAATGGTCGGGCCATTATCAAGAAAGGGTATTGTTTCAAAAAGGTGCGATACTGGGGTCGATTCCCGGATCTATGCATTAGTTTTCAAAATTATGCAAATATGTTATGTAGATGCAATCCTATGTTAGAATTTATAGAGTAAAGAAGGCGGATACATGGTGTTTTTTTAGGGAAAAGATTATTTAATTGATGGAAAACATTTTGCAACTGGGTTAACAACAATCTTCGACTTACCAAAACCATGGAGATGACACTCTCTTTTCTTCTCTCACCATTAATGCATGCATGAAATTTGGATCTACAACAACAAAACACATTCGACACACAAACACAAACACATATACACGCGTACCAAGTATTGATTAATTATGCATGAGATGCCCAGGGTATGCAGCTGGTTGGGGGCTAAAGGATCGTCGCTAAGGCAAAATTTGGCCTACTCACGTGTGACGTAGTGCATCACGTGAGGTCGCAAGCCTATTAACCCCCATCATTGCTAAACGACGAGAAATAGGTTCACTCTAATCGATAACCCCGTATGACGGCATGTAACGGACTAGGATCCCCGTATCCTCTAAATGTAGAAGCTTCACACAATAATCATGAATGCAAGACACGCATATGATAAACAAAGAGGTATACAATAATCTACGATTGCACAAAATTTCTTGAACCCTCTAAGTCCCTAGTGGAGTTGCCAACTGCGTGGACCCGACCAAAAATTAATTTGATCCCTCACTACATCAAAGGAGTCGCCACCCGAATTTTATTAAGGACAAAATTCAGGGAAAAACCTTGACATCCATTACCCACAGCAACCAGTCATAGCGTACCAAAGATGTAGGATTCGGGGGTTCGTCACAGATGGGAAGGTGTTAGGCACCCATCCACGTTGGGGCGAAATCATGTGTAATTGAAAATCAAAGTATGCCTTATGCAAAAACAACAAACAAAAGAAAACAAAACGAAAATAAAAGATAAAACAGAAAATAAACACATAATTGAGCTTGAGATTCCACCACTAGAATCCACCTACGTACTTCGGCGACCGGATTTCAAGTTCACATAGTTCTTACATGGCATCATGACACAACACAACATAGCAACACAACAACACAACACAGCAACGTAATAAAAAGAAAACACACAATTTGGCTTGCATCCCGTTTTCAAACCGAGACTACCTACGTACCCCCGCAACCGGGGTCAAAGCCACGTAGTTCTGACATGGATTCACACAACAATCAAAACATCATCATCAATATCATTACAACAACACAACAAAGCAGCAAAAATTGAATTAGTAGGGTTAGGGTTGCCTCTTGAAGCCCTCCTCTTGCTCCTATTAGCTTTCCGCTTCTCAACAGAATTGTGGCTTGACTTCAATCGAAAGCTGGTGTAGAAGGCCAGCATCTGGCGTCAACAGCAAAGTTGTAGATCCCTCTCTTAGCTTTCCACAGACTCCAATAACCCAGCAATTCGACGTCTATAGACCAAGATATTGCGATTTTCCCGAGACTGCGCAGGGAAAAACACCCTCCTCGGGTTTGCACTTTCTACTCCAACGGTTTGCTTCGATTGGTCTCCTTCTTGCTCTCCTCCTGCTACTGGATTGTTGCTACTCCTCTCCACGAGATTGCTCCAGAAAATCAGCTCCTCTAATACCTCCTATGCTCAAAGAACAAAGATTTCTCCAAGCACTCAAGGCTTTAGGTGTGTAGAGAATAATTCTCATGTGTGTCCCCATTGTGTGTAATAGGAGGTCTATTTATAGTGTTCAGAGGGTAAGGGGTCGTCCTAATAATCTAAGGGTCGAGATTGAACCCCTAAATCTGACGGTTAAGAGTTAGGAATTGGAAAAAGAGGAAAAAAGAAGATTGTGGAAGCGTTGGCCGCCATGGCCCGGGCGGTCATGTCGTGACGACCGCGAGGCCTGGCGGTCTTCCCTTCCTTATCCGCCAGTGGCTGCGGGCATGTCTCCATTTTTCCTTTTTTCTTACTTTTCCTCCTCCAATCCGATTCCTAGTTGGTTCCCACACCTAAAGTATTCCCTAACCCAAAAAACACCCTAAACTTGTCTCCTACTCCAGTACTTTTCTTTTTTATCAATTACACATCAAATCATTCCTCTTTTCCATTAAAAATGCCATAAAAATACAAAATAGGCAAAATATATAATTAACCCCTAATTTCCACGAAAATTAGGATTAGAATCCACTACAAGCCTTTTGTTTAAATGGGCTAACGTCTCTGGAGGATCCATATCTTATTGGCCCAAACTTAATATCTATTTATAACCCAAAATTAAATAAATAATAAAGCGCAAAACAAATAGAAAGAAATAACTAAATAAAATACCCTTATTCTACCATATTAAATCACAAATATATTCATTCCAATAATTAAATCAACTCATCAATCAAAGACATAAGCATACTGATAATTCAAAAATAATAGAATAAATCATGGGTCAAATTTGGGTGTTCATAGTGTCATATGATTCATCATCAAAATCTAAGAGAATAACAAATAGAGAGCATCGATTGTTAAAGAATGTGACGGAAAGAGGGAGAGCATCGGTTCTAAGAGATAAACAGAGAACAGAGTAGCAATCCTAGGAGACAAACACAAAATATAGAGCAGAGCATTAACACAAAGCAAGCAAGGTAGTAGTTATATTCAACTACACTTCTAGTTATAAAGTTTGTAACTAGTTATCAAGGACTTAGGGGTGTACAAATGGTACAGTTTCAAAATCGTAATCGGTATGAACTTACCAACCTCACTTGAGCAGTACCGTTTCTGATGGCTTATGTATCAATACCACCCAGATGCGCATCATAAAGGGCTTGGTGTTTTGGAGATTTCAAGCTTGGTTTTCGAGTCCCATATCTTTTTATTCTATTAAATGCATTAACGGAATCCTAACCTAACAGAAGTGGCTAATTTAATTCATAGAAGTGAGTCAGGGAATGATTAAAATTTGACTTAAAACAATAGCAACAACTGTCAATGTTAAAACGATCAATTGCGGGAAGTGATTAATTCCAATGTTTGCATTTGCTAATGCGGAAAATGGAGACTGGAGGGAGACTGGAGAATTAGGTTTGTTCATAGGCCAATTCCGAGGTGCGGTAATAAGGCCGTTGGGTTCCAGGTTTGGTGCGAATGGTGTGTTTGACTCGAAATGGTATAGGCTGACATGGATGGTAATTATAATACCATTGTAATATATTTGGCTCGAACCGAAATTATTTTCCTACAGAGAAACACCTTTATCCTCATAGGCATAGATACACAAAAGTGAAGGGGAAGATGGATATCTCAAGTCTCCGCCACCCACCCCCTTGATTTTCATTTAATTGAAAAGCAGTGGCCAAAATACTAGGAGGTGAAAAGAGTAGAAGGAAAAATAACAAGAAAACACTAAAAGAGAATCAATCCTGGAGGCTCCTGCCTGCTTAGGAATCTTCCTTATGCTTCTTAGTTGCAGGCTCATTATTTGAACTTTTCATCTTTGCTTCACGGCGCTCTCTCTTAAGTCCTTTAGCTTTGTTAGGTAGGGCCATTTCTCCAATCTAAATCGAAAGAATATTCACATCATGTCAGCGTGAAAAGAAAAGGAGATAAATGGATCCAGTAGGGTGAAAGAATAAGAACTGCCTCGTCGAATCATAACCAAACATGGTTGAAATGGATTCTGAAGTCAAAAAAAGGTTGGTAACACATTCCTAGTACAAAGCTCAAATAGAGGTTTTCCAGGTAAATAAGGTAAATAATTTGTTGTCTTACCTTCTGATCTGGAATATAAATATTTCCGATCTTACCCCCCACAGCATCTTCAGTAACATTCTTAATCTGTAAGCAAAAACCAGGTTTACGTCAGTGACATGTTATGACAGATTCAAATGAAACAAAAGAGGGATAGATTAGTCGACCTTCTTCTTAGGCTTGTCTTTGGATGTTTTCATGGCTTCCTTTCTTAGACTGTCATTGGGAAGTCGATAACGACGGACAACTAAATCCATGGAAGGGCCGATCTCGATCAGTTCCGTCCTGGGGACTATTATACCAGACTTCTTTAGACGAATTGCACAGTGAGTTAAAAACACACGATTTGAAGAAATAGCCGTACACACGTAAACACGACCTAATCCAGCAAGATTCAAATTTTCCACAACCTGCATCAATTGGGTCACTGCTTTATTTAGTTATTTTCCAGAATTAAATCAAAAAATGGGCAAGCGGCAGAAACGTACCTCTCCACGTAACATATCAAGCAAGACTTCCTTCAAATGTTTCAACTGATCTTCACTTTTAAATCCTTCTCCAATGAACACAATGAATGGTTTAGTCCCTGCTTGTGGAGCTAGTTTTTTGTCATAAGCGAACGAGTCAGCACATTTGAAATTCTCAACCCCAACTTCAATAAGATCATATATCTGATAGTCAAAGGTTCTCCCAATGACAAGATTGTCAGGCCGTTTCTTTGATGTGGAACCATACTGCAAAATAGAAACCAAGGGAGTTACTAGACGCACCAAAAAGAAAATAGCAGACAGAAAAAGAGAAGATGTAACTACTGGATTTACCGTCTCCAGATATAAATAAGAGGCTGCAATAGAATTTGTATTGGAAAAGCATAAATGAGGCAAGGAAAGCAAAAGTATTGTTCGGAAAGAACAAGGGTGATGAAGTGATGCATTTGAAAGGGGTATGAAGGCAGAAAGCAGAATGCATCAAATTTTGATATTTCATAATTGCCAACAAATGCTTGCAAAGACTTGTTGATGGCGCAGGAGATGAGCAGTCCAACCATAAAAAAAAAAAAAAAAAAAACAAATTCAGAAGTGTGCGATCAGAACAAATAGTAACTAAATGAATAACAACAATAAATTCAACCAGAATTGATTCGGCCACATTCAGCATTATAATCAACAGTGACAGCAACATGAGACTGTAACGCCAGATTAAGATTTCCAAGAGGCCGGGCACTGATGCATGAATGTATGTTTTAAACTCAACTATGCATGATTGCTTTTTGACAGCCCCAGGGGTTCCCAAAAAAAAAAAAAAAACACGGAATCATAATACCACTTCACATGCCCCTATAAACTGGGGAGGATAAACAAGAACACAGCAAAGCTTTAAAACAAATCCACCATACCAAACAACAAAGATTTGAATTAAAAAAAAATGGAATTTTACCACAAAGATGCTGCAATCGGTTTTCTTGGAGAAGAACTCCAAGGAAGTCTCACCGCCGGCCTCAAAAGGCCTAATATTCTCATTCTTACGGGTATACCGAATCGCGCTCTCCCTCTTCAGGTGAAACAGCTCAGTCAAGACATTGTTAAGGAGGCCGCTGGTTTTCCCTTGAAGTATTAGTGTCTTCTTCCCTGTTTCAACCTGCAACCAACCCAAAACCCTTTTAGAATTAGAACTCCCCACTTTAATAATAATAATAATAACAACAATAAATAAACAAAAAAAAAAAAGAGAGAGAGAGAATATTGAGGTTACAAGCTTTGGGGAACGCTTTTGGAGCTCGCGCCTAGCCCTTCCCGTCTTCGGGGTCTTTATCTTGTCCATGAGAAACAAGAAGGCCTCTTCACTTGAGGAGAAACGGCGAAGCTAGTAGTTGGCTGTTTTTCCAGAGTGCGGCAGATGGCGGAAAGGACGACGGCAGATAAAAAAATAAAAGAGAAGGTGTGTGCTGCTTTCGCTGTTAGGGTTTATTTCATCGAGTTTTTTGGGCTTATGGACTCGGCGGGGTCTTCTTTTTCCCCTTTTCCTTTTTTCCTGTCTTTTTCTTTTGGGCCGTTCTCAAGACAATAAAAAAAAAATTGGCATTTATCATAAACAAAAAGAAATTGACTAAGCTATTGGCTCAGTTGGTTGAAGTTCACTTCCATTGAGTTGAGAGAGAATTCGACTTGGAGAGTATATCAACAATGCGTAAAAACTAGTGTCTTTAAGCAACAAGTTATATATTTTTAAAATTTTAATTGATCAAATTAAATAACGAAATATTTATTTAATGGTGGTGTGGTTTCTTGTTAATTGTTTATTCTTTTCAACAAAAGACTTCAGTCATTCATTTCGAAAACTTCAGAATACATTTTGAAGTTTAATATGTTTAAAAAAACAAAAAAGAAGTCCAAAGTACATGTGTCTTTATTAACATGAGAAAATAGTCCATCAAAGATGATAGGAATCGAATTTTTTTTTATTTTGAATTTGGGTCAAAACCCGCCGGCGCTTACATTATGTTTAGGCCTTTAGGGCAAAAATTGAACTTTAGTTTTAAAATAACTCACTATCTAAACCTTTTCTCTAACAATTTACCACGTGAACTTTAGCTTAAAAACGGGTTTTCGGGTTTTTTGGGCCCCTATGTTTAGTGGTTTGGCCAATTTGGTACCCCGATATTTTTTTTGGTCGGGCATATACCCCGAGATTGCATGGGCAGGCCAAACGTATACCCCTGGTCAGGCACCTGCTGACGTGGAGGCTGCCCGGGGTATTTGCGCGTGTTACTGTAGCAAAACGACGTCATTTTGGAGGATTGGCTTTGAGTGAAGTGGGCCCCACTAAGCCACCTGTGTCCGACGTGGCATGAAACGGTGTCGTTTTCTCACCTAAAACGACGTTGTTTTGCTACAGTAACAAGCGCAAATACCTGGGCAGCCTCCACGTCAGCAGGTGCCTGACCAGGGGTATACATTTGGCCTGCCCATGCAATCTCGGGGTATATGCCCGGCCAAAAAAAATATCGGGGTACCAAATTGGCCAAACCACTAAACACGGGGGCCCAAAAAACCCAAAAACCGCTTAAAAACAAATAACCACCAAACTTTTTTTTTGACAATTTGCCACATGAAATTTTTTTCCCAAATCAAATCTGTAGGCCCAAAAGTACCTAAGAGGGGAGAGGTGAATTAGGCTTTAAAACTTTTTCAAATTTAGCAGGATCTGGTTTTTGTGGAACCAAATTCGGGTAAAGGCTTGATGAGTGTTTAAGGCAAAATACGAATGAGGTAGGGAAAAAAAAAAAAGCAAACACAAGTGATTTAGAGTGGTTCCCCCTCACCAGGTACCTCCACTATCTAAAGGTTCCTTTCTTTAGGATTTCAAACACACACTATACTTAAGGTTTTTGCGGGTTCAACCTTAACCTTTACAAACACAAGCTTTTCTAGGCTAAGCTCAAACCTTTACAAGCTTTTCACAGGCTAAGCTTTAACCTACCCTCAAATCTAATCCTAGACTTGAGTACCCAGCAAATCTAAACCAAGACTTGCTTACAAACTGCCCTTTGAATGTATGAACTTAGATTTTGCACAATAGCTGGGATAATTTTCCAGAGGTGTTATGGACCCTCTTTATAGCATCTGAGTTGGGGGGAAAGTTACTGCAACGGCTCTTTGAACTCCCAGTTGGCTTCATTTCATAATTGCTCAAAATTGAGACCATTGTGCCATGTCAACTCCTTGGTTGCAAAGTATTTTCAGAAATAGAAAGTTTGGACCACCTTCATGAATTAAGTAGGAGTTGGGTGATAAAGTCTACTGCACATCCCATAAGTCTTCCCTCTTACTTGTTCACCAATTAGACCATTGGAAGTGGGGTTTAAATGCTTGGAGGACCACATACAAGTTGCTGGAAAAGTTGAAAGTGACAGCTTCCAAATATGGTTGCAACAAAAACCATCTGGCGTGGTTTTTACGGTATGGTTTATCAAGCTAAAATCGACACAAGGCAAAACTCAAAGTATTCTTGTTATATAATTTGTTAATCATCAAAACACAATTATGTACCATGACTAATATTGGTTAAATCACAGTTCAGCCTTAAGAAGTGATTAGCCCAAGTTTAGGCTAACAATCTCTCCCTTTTTTTACGATGATAAATTAATGTTGATTTTATTGAAACAAGGATTGAAAATATTTTTCAGATAGTTTTAAAAGCTCCCCCTATTTTATTGCTCCCCTTTTCAAAAATAATTTTACAATTCATCAAGGATAAGTTAATTCCAAGAAACAGCAAGCTTGGCCCATTTTGGCCTAAATATTTCCTTGTGAATTATATTTTGGCTTACTTAGCCAAAAACTCCCCCTTGTGTTTTTTTTTCTGCATAAGAGATTAGTCGAATGTATGTATAACATGAAGTAGCGCTGCATTCACAATTTATAATTTGGGTTTTTTTAACAAAAACCATGTCATTGTCGTAAGTGTGATTTTAATAAGAACCAGATATCGCATTTCCACACTTCCTGTATAAAACTAATCAGATTGATCAAAAGTATGATTTTAACAACAACCGTATTTCTATAATCCCTGCATAATCAATCAAAGTGTGGTTTTTAACAGAAACCACATCCACACTATTCCTGCACATAATCAACACAATAGTGGTTTTTAACAGAAACCACGTCCACACTGTTCATGCACATAATCAACACAACAGATTTCTCCCCCTTTTGGCATCAGCATAAGGGGATGATAAACAAAATATCATCGGAACATAGCAAAGATCATCATTCATGTAGGATAAACATTCAAAAGAGTAAAACAATTATCTTTAAGTTAAACAAATATCCCAAAAGAAACATAAGATAGTAAACATTCCAACATACAAGAACCATGATAAGAACTAGATATTATAACCAAAATGAACATGATCTAAATACAATCCATGAGTCTTAAAAGCATCAGATCTGAAGAGGTTTCAATCATCATCAGAAGGAACTGGAGAGAGCAATTTGAAGAGAATCATGTTCAAATTGTTCCATCATATCAGCTTTCAATTCCCTTACCTCTTCACGCAAAGCACCAATATTAGTTTCAAGGAAGCTAATCCGAGTTGCAAAATCATCCAAATGAGACTCTTTGGTGCCTGCACCGGCCCTGACCACTTCAAATTTCCCAACCGAGGAAAGCTTGATACCCATCTTGGTAAGGATTTTGCGATTGATTTCTCTGAGCTCCATGAGAATAGCAGATTTGGTTGATCTCATGCCAAATCATTTAGTAAGAAGAGTGACAAGTAATCCATGGCATCTTGCTTTGTAGAGAGCCATATGATGCAAAATTTGGTGCGCAAAACAAATTGGACTCTTCTTCATCAGACATGCAATGAGCCTCAAGTCAGAGGTTTTGATCTCGATCAAGTGTCATGGTCGAGGCATAATGACCCTGGTGAGCATGTAGAGCAAGCCTCATGCAAGTGGGCTAGCATGCTTATATTCTCCTTTCTTGGCAAAACCATAAACCAACTTGATTTGCTGACTATATTTTGGAGCACCATCAGTGTTGATCTTCGTTCCAGAAGCTGTGTTGTAGTACTTGATGGTCCCGCTTTTCAGCTTCAACTCCTCCTGAATCGTCTTAGTTGTAATTTTCATCTTTTTCCCTCTAATAGTGGTTAGTACATACTCAACCACTCACTTCTTGTCCGTTTTAACCATCAGTTTTTCATAAAACTCCTTAGCAATCATCTCGTCGGCTTGTATTCTCAAGGTGGCCAAGTAATCCAGTTTATAATGCTTTAGGATTTGAGTAATCCCAAGAGCATCAAAATCTTCCAAAACCACATTACAGGTTTTTGTAAGAGTCTCGAACTTCGAATCCCCATCTTTTTTCCTCTTGGGTTTTTCATCTTGCTTGTCCTTGACACTTGTCTTGGCCTTCTTCTTGGGAGGCTTGACTGTAAGTAACCGGGTATGCAAACAAAGAGACAATATGCGCAGCGGAAAACCCGGAACTAATGGAGGATCTATGTGAAACAGGGTCAACCGAATAACAAAAATTTCGTACCTGGTTTGGTCGAGATGTTTCACTCAACTGATGATACGAATCAACAATAACCGGACACAAATCCGACTCCTCTACGGTATCCACATGAACCATTGATGACCGCTAGCAACCGTCTCACGATCACTAACCCGAGCACTCCCGAACTGCAGTGCTAGCTGCAGAATTTCCGAGAGCTAGAGAGTCTAGAGTGTTTGATGTGTTTTGAGATTGGTGTGTTGAGCTTGGTGTGTTAATCTCATTAACCACACCCTTTCATGTATATCACATATACATATATCAATGTTAGTTAGTGTAGAATGTGGCCAACCCAATCATACATATGTATCTTTTCACATATCAATATGCATGATTGTGTTTCCAATATCTATACTTTAGTCATAATCATCAACATGATTATGTCTCCACTAACTTAATCATACATATAAACATATATATATATATAAGACAACACATCCTTTCATGCTTTTTGGACAGTAATTCAGGTTCAATAATTCTGGTAACTATTGAACCGAACCAACCTAAACGACCCGGTCCAACCATGGTCTAACCACTAGCTCAATAACCTGGTCGAACCATGGTCCAACCACTGGCTCGAATCAACAGTTCTAAGTGTGTGACCCTGTAGGCACTAATCACGTTGGCAATAATTATAAACTCTCATTTATAATTATAAACAATGAGCGGTGTCTAGCAATAAATCATTACTACCCAAGTGACCAGATCAGTACTGATTCATTATGCCTCGGAAAAATGTCATTATCCTTTCGTCACATTATCAAGATCAAACACGAGACATGGAATATGTCATTCTCGTATATGTTTAATCTAATTTTTCTTGATCCTTAAGTTAACTGTGTAAAACAGATACAAATGATATCCCCATATCACTTAATCTGAGCATGGCCATGCATTTAAAGTTCAACTCTATCAAGAGGCCCAACTGATAATATACCGGTTATAAGGGTTGAATGAATTCCATCTTGATCATACAAAACCCACTACACATTATATCATGTACCCAACAATTACTCTAAGGTTTACTCAGTTACGGGTAACTAAGAGTAATGTCAAAGTACACGACTCATATGTTGGGAACCGTGATGATCTCAGGTCTAAGGATAGTACATATAAGAACCACTAATGACAACATATATATATAACAGTTCATGTAGTGTTCTTATGTCGGGTCAGTCTAGACCACAAGTTCTCTAACTTGTACCCGTATGTAGAATTCATATCTCATATAATTCTCAACATACGCTAGTCTTAATTTATTATTACAACCCATCTATAATAATAATCGACTAGGGACAATTCAAGAATATAAAATATTCGTAGGTTATAAATATGTGCAAGCGTTTATCACAGATAAACATATTTATTGGAATAAAACCTTAATAAATAACATGACTATATAATCATCCAATGATTGGCTTTTGGGCATTACACTAACATTGACAACAGGGACTTCCTCTTCTTCTTACTCATCTTCTGGTTCATGTTTCTCTTGTTCTTTGTCCTTTACATCATCATCTTCATTGTCAGCATTCTCCTCTTCCTCATCACCATTGTCTTCATCTTCCTCTTCTTTCTCAGATTCATCCTCATTACCATTATCCTCATTGTCTTCTTCCATATCCGAGTAATAGCTCGAGATGTAGTCATTCTCAGTGTCGTCTTCATGTTCTGATTCTTCATCAACTTGATCATCACCTGCAGACTTGTAGCTGATAATCTTTTCAGAATAACTATCTTTTGCTCTCTTCCTCTTCTTTGAAGGTTCTTCCTCTTGCATCTCTTCATCTTTATTGGCAGGAACAATATCAGAATCGGAATCAATAACATGAATTCGATTGTCCTTCTTCTTCTTCTTCCTAGTCTTTCTAAATATGCCTCTATCAAGGAGTCAGGCACTTGGTTTTCTCAGTACTGGTGATTTGGTTTTTCCATAAACCACATCAGTCCTTTTCTTCTTGGTCTGCTCTGGTTGTCCAATTGAGACTGATTTGTCCTGTTCCTTATCATTCTGCCTCTCTAAACTCTTTTCCATTGTTAGACTTAGATTCTCCTTGAGCCTGTTCTTCATCATCTTTCTGCTTATCATCAGGTTTTTGTCTAACCAGATCATCAAGTTTATTTTGAGCTTCTTTTTCAGCACTCTCAACAATCTTCAATATCTCTATTGAAGTCAAACCATCACGGCTGGTATCCTTGGATCCTTCAGCTGGTGTTGTATTCAAATTTAGCAACTCCTCCAGTACAGCATTGCCCTTCTGCATATGTTCTCCTTCTTTCTACACAAAAAGGGTGGTTTTTTTTTGCAACCACAACATCACCAACCACTGCTTCCTTTTCCATATATTTGGTTTCAACAGCAATCAAATTTTCATCAACTGCAGCTTCTTTCTCACCAGATTTGGTTTTACTAGGAATCAAATCTTTTACCTTTTGAGTGTCATCTTCAATTCTTTTCAGTTTAGCAGCAATTTTTTTGCTCTCGTTCAACCAACATGTCATCAGGACACTCATCACGTCCCGACAGACCTCCCTCTTTCTCAGGCAACACAGGTCTCAAAATGTCGAAGAAGTACTCCCTAGCCTCATTCTTACCAAATTTTCCAAATTGATTAAGAATACTAGTTTTAATAGTGTTAACTTCATCGGCTACAGGCATAACAGATAAAATTTCACTAGCACCTTGTATATTTTCTACAGCCCACTTCTCTGTTTCTTACAAAACTCTCACACCTATGTGTTTTTCAATGGAAGGGACAATATTTTATTTAGCATACTTAGGGTTATAGATCCTCTCAAGTGCAATTCTTTTAGCATTTGACATCACAGATGTAGCAACAGGCAAATTTTGTGAATCAACCGAAGTTTCCAGTAACAGAACAAGAGGAGAATAGAAAATACTATCAGGAATTTTTGCCTTCTATGCCTCTGACTTCTGCAATCCTTTTCCCTTCTCAACTTTCTTCTTCAACATCTCGTCGGCCTTGAACTTCTCCAATTCTTCAGCCGCAGTCTTTTCTGTGGAAGTTAAGTTTGGGCTGACTCTCTTCCCTTTCTCTTTTCGGGTTTTCTTGGAGGATTGAGGTTTGGTTTTTGAGGTGGTGTCGATTTTTGGTTTTTGTGAAGGTGTTTTCTTGGTAGGTTTAATCGATTTCAGGGTCTTGGTTTCCTTTGCAGGATTACTTTTCCCAGAGTATGTCTTCATGGTTTGAGTTTGAGTGTTTGAGAGTGATTTAGCGTTTGAATTACGAGTGTTCTTTGATTGAGAGGATTTTTTATGAGAGTAAGAGAGAGAGTAATAAAACCGTGTATATGTTTATTTAATAAAGGAACTCCACGTTTAGTGATGGAAAGAAGTTCACCGGTTTGAGGAAGCGGTTAAATGGTCTTAACTCCTCCACCTTCTTTCTCGCTTCTGTCAGACATAGGAAGTTTAAAAAGCAACTTCCTTTTGTAGGATTTAAATCAACTTGTCTCCTCTTCTTCAATAACCGTTGGATAATAACCGATAGGTGCTGGTAGATAGTTTTTCCAAAAACCATAACTTTCCTGCTTCTCAATGCTTCATCACAGATAGATGGTTTCTCTTGAAACCAGATTTTCACCAAACTTCCCACTTAATGATCTGAACTTCTCTTGAACATGTCCTTATTTGCTTGTATGCTTAGTGTTTGTGTGAAAGTGTTATGATTGCATTAGACTAATGTATGATGATGCATGAGGACATATATGTAAATATGGTTTATGCAACAACCAGATTAACTTACAGACTTTTATGGTAAATTGCACATGCTGAGTTCAAGCCTGATTTTTGTGAATGAATCCTCTTTCAATGGCTTGGTGAAGATGTCAGCAAAGTTGATTCTCAGTCTTCACAAACTCTATTGCCACATTTTTCTTCAACACATGATCTCGGATAAAAATGATGCCTCACTCCAATATGCTTTGTCCGAGAGTGTTACATATGATTTTTGGTCAAATTGATTGCACTGGAACTATCACAATAAATGGGCACATAGTTAAATGTTAGTCCATAATTAGATAAGGTTTGCTTCATCTATAAGGCTTGTGTAACAGCCCGGGTAAAAATTTGGTTTTTTACCGGGACTGTAAAAGTCGTAATACAGTGATTTACCGAATGAATTAATCTTGGTTAATTAATTCACGGTAAATCGGACGTCGTTTTTCGTAACCGAGGGTTTTCCCGCGCTCGGGATTTTCTGTGGATTTTTCGGACCTAAGTCGGTATTTTTCGGGTCCCGGAATCCTCAGAAAAATCACACCGGAAAAATAACTAAGGGGGTATCAGTTATTTTCTGGTCCGGTCGGGACACGACTGCGTGATTGAGTCACGCAGCCGCCTTCTTCCTGTGAAGCTTGTGAAACCTTACCTGTGTACCCGTGACTCTACTTGCACACCATCCTGCAAAGAAAAAAAAAACACTGCCTCACCATTCCTCTTCTCTTCCTCTGCAAACACAAAATTCTTAGTAAGCTAAAACCAGAAAAAAAAAAAAAGTAGGAAGAAAAAAAACACACAACAACCACACCTCACAACACACAACACCACTGCCGGCTGACCACCGCCAACCACCACACGCTGCCGTTTAGGCAGCAACCCACAAACCCATCCTTTCTACTGTTTTTTTTTTCTTTCTTCTTCTTTCTTTTTTTTCTCTTCCGTGAACCCCCGGCCGCCATCGACGCCTCCACCGTGACTAGCACCGCCGACACCATCATCCACCTACACCAACGTTGCCTCCTCTTCCTTCCCCCGTGTTGCTGCTTGCCGTCGCTGCTAGCCATGCCACCGTTCCGTAGAGACCGGTTGACCAGTCGCCGGACTTGACGAGCAGACCGCCTGGATCTGTCTCTTCCCCTTGCCATCTTCCTCTTTGAGCTGTCCTCGCCCTTGCTGCTCTCACCGCACCTTGTACCGCTGCAGATCGACGCAGCCACCGCCGCGTCTAGTTCACAGCGGTCGAGTCACACGCCAGCAGCCGCGCTTCCATCTCCACGCGACGACCGACCGAAGCCGCCTTCTTCCTCTCACTGGTCGCACCGCCCTCCTTTCCACCTGCTCGCGACCGCGCCGTCTTGTTCCGTGCCGTCTTGCCTTGCGCCACCGCCGCTCCGTGCCCTGCAGCTCAAGGTGAGCGTGCGTGACCCGAGGTTGAAGACGACCCGGGTGAATCAGCGGTGGGTCGGGTTGACCCAGGTCATGTTAGGTCGGGCCATGGATTGTGATGCTTGCACATGGGCCTTGTGGCTTGGGCCTGCATCAAGGTCTTGTGGGCTCACCTGATGGGCTTATAAGTTGGAATTTGGTTTTAATGTTTGGCCCAATCCGAAATGGTAAAAATGTATACTAATGGGAATAAATAATCTGGAAAAAAATAATAATAATTAAAATATACATATATATGGGTTATATTTCTGGAAAATTATGGGAATACTTTTAGAATATATATATAGTCTACATAATCAATATTTCAAAAAAATAAATTATTATGTTGATATATAATGGTTTGGAAATGTATTTTGTCTTTGGAAAATATATATATATGTATTTATAATTCGTATTTATTTTCAGAAAATAAAGTTTATATAATTATATCTACTGGAAATATGGTTTTCTAATATAATAATATTTGGTAATTATTATTGGCAAGTAACATATACTATGGAAATAATTTCGGGAGAATACATATATATGATATAATTTCTAGGAAAATTATATTGTTATTATTTTGGAAAAAAAAGTATAATTATTCTATAAAAATATTTAAAGGAAAGTTTTAATTAAAGTATGGTACCGAAATTATATTCGGATATACGTACGGTATAATATTTTTGGTAAAAGATGATAATAAAGGATATGAACCGGGATGGGTTTATTTCGCAGTATTGGCATCATGGTATACTCTTATGTGCATCTTAAGTGAGTATATGTTGTTTTGTTGTATTGGTAATGATGTCGGGCAGTTTCCCGAGGAGCCGGCTTGGGACCGGTCATTATCTTCAGAGTTGAGTAATCGGCTAAGGTGAGGATGGATTTCCTTCAATATGTGCCTATATTACTCGGTTATTGTGTTTGATGGTTGTTGCACTGTTGTTTGTCGCATTTGTTGTGATTGTTGTCAGGATGTTTATCCCAGTATCTTGATTTGGTTTTGGGATGTTTATCCCCGTGCATTGAGTTTTGAATATTTATTTTCGTGTCTTTGGCCATAAGAATAATGGATTAATTAATAATTTGTGATAAGGATGTCGATCCTCAGTTTGGATGGGATGTCTATCCCGATATTTTGGTTAGGGATGTTGATCCCTGTGATTTGATTTTGAATGATGATAATATAATTGTCATGTGGTAAGTGGAGGTACGACTCGATGGTTTAAGACTGTTTTGTAGTGGCCATGTCCTGGGTTACTTGTGATAAGCATGTCTATGCTTGGGATGTCTATCCCGTGATTACATTTGGGATGTCTATCCCTGGGTTCTTATTTTTGGGATGTCGATCTCTGGGTTCTCTTGGATTTGGTCTGGCACCCGAAATATGTTGATAACCAGGTCTGACCCTTAGCTTATCCGTGACGGGGCCCGGAAAGATAAAATTGGAAACTGGATTTTTATTTGAGTCTTTTTGGTCTTGGACTGGTTTTGGTCTTGTCTTTTGGTTTGGTGTATTTTGGCTGTTATGCCTGTGTTTTCGACTTTGAGTAATTAATAGTGTTGCATATTGATTGTTTATCCTTCGTCGGTGAGCACTTCGGACTCACCCCTCACCTGCGGGCTTTCATCCCATAGGATGGGTTATTTGTGGTACAGGTTTGGTGCATTCCAGACAGGCTGTGGTGTTATCCCTTGGACAGGACTCGGATCCATAGTTTGCATCAGTGTCGCATACAGTGTCTTTGTGAGTTATTAAGTCTTCCGCTGTGCATTATATTGCTATTGTTGGGCCATTGGGCCGATTATGATGTTATTGATGATCCCGGGTTCGGGCGATATGTTTTGATGTTGGGCCGAAGGGCCAGATTTCTGATGTTTTATTTTTGGGCTGTTGAGCCCGAGTTTCTGTTATATACACTGTGTGCTGGGGTTGTTTGGTAGGGTCGTTACAGTTCTGGCACGTGTTTACTGTGTACGGTAAATGCGGGTCGGGGCGTTTCATTTTGGTAGCGAAGCGGGCGTTAGGTCTTGTTGGGCAGTCCTTGTGTGTTTGTTGTTCTTGTTTGCATAGTTCGCTCCATTTGTTTATTATTTTATATCATTTAGTTAGTGCATTATGGATCCAGTCAAGGGACGCCAGCTGTCGCAGAACATTCACATAAGAGGTAAATGATGCCACAAATAAGCGGAAATATAAATATTTTAATGCCACTAATATTAATATTACAAACATTAAAATTACTTTATATTAAAAAAAAGTAAAGTACATTCATCTTCTCAGAACAACGTTGACCCTGAAACTGTTGGGGTCATTGTTGATGATGACCCGGATGCTGTCGTTCCACGAGAACCACATGCCACCTGCGTTGTCCTGGCCACGAAGCTCGAACCGGTTTGCTGGAGGGAACTGGAGTAGGATGAGAACGTGATCGTCTTCAGGCTGCCATTGGGTCTCCGTGAGAAGAACCATTTTGGGCTTGTACTGATTCTTCAGATCCCTCAGGGTACGCGAGAACTCCTGGGAACGCCTAGCGACTCCTCTACAGTTCCACACCAGTAGTCGGGCCTTTGGCCAAGTTGGGGGTAATCGAGTCACTCTGGGCATGCTTTGGGCAGTCATCGAGAGCTGGTAGTAGGTACCTTGATCCAGGAAATGGAAAGTGGACTCTAGGTTGAACTCCTGAAGTCTTTCAGAAATGAAAAACATGACGGAGTTGGCCGAGCCGTAGAAGGAGGTCCTCAGGGTGCCTTGGTCCTCTAGGAAGAACGTCTCTGCCATGGGAGTGACGAAGAACCTGGACGAGTAGAGTTTGTCGACGAAGACCAGACGGGGCATTCTGCCGAGCTTGTTCGGTAGTTCTTTTGGATGCTCGTTGATCATGCTGTAGGCCAGCCGGTTTCTTCTGCCTAGGTTGGCACCTTCGACAAAGAAGACGGACGTTGGAGCATGCATGTTGTTTCGACGCGTGGTGTTTTCTTTGCCTGAGGGTTTTGTTTTCTCTTGGATGCTTTGTGGTTTTTGCTTTCTGTTGTTTTGCCTTTTATAGGAAAATGTTTACCGTTTTGTTTTTCCAAGTTTAGACCCCACCTGTCCCCGGGAAGGTCTAAAGGATTTTTCGGTGATGGGAAAAGCAGATTCCCTTCACAAAGCTCCAAACCGTTTTCATTTTTCAAGGTGTTGCTTTTTGAAAATTTTGTCGTTGCCTCATTTATTACTTCATCACTTTATATGTTTTCGGGTTGCAAACGCAAGTGTTTTTCAGCTCTTTTCCATCTTACGATTTTCTAACGCCCTGGCTACCTTGGCGTTTCTTTTTATCACTCTTTCTTGCATCTTTTATCACATGCATCCGTCACCGTTGTGGCCAGACTGATGGGACCGTACCTCGAGTAGAGCGCATGTGCGACGAGCTTACACCTGTTCGGACAGCATGGAGGGATACGAGACTTGACAGACGTTTTTGGCTCATGCAGAATTTGTGAACAAGTGGATAACGTTTCTTTCGAGGGACACAGGACGTTCTCGTGATCATCGCCTTGTGAGTTAACGGATGTCATTTTCACGAGGGAAACCGACGTCACCATTAGCGCTGCATGTCACGTTTCTCGGGATCGAGGATGTTTATGACCGATCTAAAGCGCCGATCATGAAATATGTTTTTGTTCTAACTTCTTTATGATTTGGTTTTGTTAAACGAGTTTTGTTTTTAATCTCTTTATGTTTGATTTTATATTCTTATTGTTGATTTTTGTTTTGCTTTGAGATGTTTTGATTTTCTGTTTAACATAAGTTTTCGTAATATAAGAGTTTTGATTTAAAAAGGAAACTTATTTTATTTAATTCATAACGGTTTTACAATATGGAGAAGGAGTACTCTATTGGGTTACATGCTTCTCTAAGTCTTTTACAAGTTTTTGGATGTTTTTGACGTGGGGAAAGAGTTCCGCGCACGCCAGTTCTATCTGCATCACCGCCGAGCTGACCTTCCTCAGTAAGGCATCCAGCAACGTCAGTGTCTGCTGCAGAGTGTTGCTTTCAGCAGTTGCCTTGCCCTTCCTATCATCAGCATCCTTACGACCGGATGGCCCCTCCTTACCAACAGGTTTCTTCCGCCGTCTACGAGAGACCACCATGTGTTCTTTCAGACCGACGATGTTCGTCTTGAAGCGCTTCTTTAGCGGTTCTTCATCGGAGCTTGTCAGGAAAGCAGTGCCACCGATATAGATGTTGTTCTCGAAGTCTGAGGTAGTCCGAGATCGGATTGGAGAGTCCATGGCTGAGAGCGAATGTCTCAGTTATGAGGTTTGGTATTTATAAGCGGAGGAGGTGTCGCTTAAGGGTATAAGCGGTATCTCGTGTTGAGTTTGGACACCTGGCAGAGTGTGCTAGAAGCTTATCGTGGTAGGACCCACGGATAAAACGGAATTTCGAGGACGAAATTATTTTTAAGGTGGGTAGAATGTAACAGCCCGAGTAAAAATATAGTTTTTTACCGAGACTGTAAAAGTCGTAATACAGTGATTTACCGAATGAATTAATCTTGGTTAACTAATTCACGGTAAATCGGGCGTCATTTTTCGTAACCGAGGGTTTTCCCCCGCTCAGGATTTTTCTGTGGATTTTTCGGACCTAAGTCGGTATTTTTCGGGTGCCGCAATCCTCAGAAAAATCACACCGGAAAAATAACTAAGGGGGTACCAGTTATTTTCTGGTCCGGACGGGACACGACTGCGTGATTGAGTCACGCAGCCGCCTTCTTCCTGTGAAGCTTGTTAAACCTTACCTGTGTATCCGTGACTCTACCTGCACGCCATCATGCAAAGAAAAAAAAACACTGCCTCACCATTCCTCTTCTCTTCCTCTACAAACACAAAATTCTTAGTAAGCAAAAACCAGAAAAAAAAATAAAAGTAGGAAGAAAAAAAACACACAACAACCACACCTCACTACACCACTGCCGGCTGACCACCACCAACCACTACACGCTGCCGTTTAGGCAGCAACCCACAAACCCATTCTTTCTTTTCGTTTTTTTTCTTTCTTCTTCTTTCTTTTTTTTCTCTTCCGTGAACTGTCGGCCGCCATCGATGCCTCTACCGTGACTAGCACCGCCGACACCATCATCCACCTGCACCGACGCTGCTTCCTCTTCCTTCCCCCACGTTGCTGCTCGCCGTCGCTGCTAGCCATGCCACCGTTCCGTAGAGACTGGTTGACCAGTCGCCGGACTTGACGAGCAGACCGCCTGGATCTGTCTCTTCCCCTTGCCGTCTTCCTCTTTGAGACGTCCTCGCCCTTGCTGCTCTCACCGTGCCTTATACCGCTGCAGATCGACGCAGCCACCGCCGCGTCTAGTTCACAGCCGTCGAGTCACACGCCAGCAGCCGCGCTTCCATCTCCACGCGACGACCGACCGAAGCCGCCTTCTTCCTCTCACTGGTCGCACCACCCTCCTTTCCACCTGCTCGCGACCGCGCCGTCTTGTCCCGTGCCGTCTTGCCTTGCGCCGCCGCTGCTCCGTGCCCTGCAGCTCAAGGTGAGCGTGCGTGACCCGAGGTTGAAGACGACCCGGGTGAATCAGTGGTGGGTCGGGTTGACCCGGGTCATGTTAGGTCGGGCCATAGACTGTGATGCTTGCACCTGGGCCTTGTGGCTTGGGCCTGCATCAAGGTCTTGTGGGCTCACCTGATGGGCTTATAAGTTGGAATTTGGTATTAATGTTTGGCCCAATCCGAAATGGTAAAAATGTATACTAATGGGAATAAATGTAACGCCCCGAATTTTCATAATTTGATTTCCTCGGAATTTTCGAAATTATTATTCCAATTTTACCCTTGAGGAATTTCTGGATTTTTGGACAAGGAAATAAATTATTTTACCTTGGTTATAAGGGAATTAAGTTGATGGTATGACGGGTTCGGCTTTCGTTGGAGTTTAATCGGGTTTCGGGGTTGAGAATTAAGTCTTGAAGTAGTTTCCCCGAAACTACGTCGTTTTGGAACTGTTCAAGAGAAAAAAAAAAAAAAGAAAAGCGAGTCAACGGGCGGGTTGACCGCGCCCAGCCGAACGACGCGTCGTTCGGGCTGGCGGGTCAAGCCCTAAAAGGCCTTCCTCCTCTTTTCTTTTCTTCACTTTTCTTTTTCTTCTTCTTCTTCTATTAGCCGCCGCCGCCTACTCCCCCTTCTCTTCCTCCTCCTTCGTTTTCTCTCTCCCTCCTTCCTCTCTTCTTTCTCTTTCTCGTCTTCTCCCTCTTTTTCCCTCACTCTCCTCTTCTTCTCCGGTCCTTCTCCCCTTCGTCACACACTAGACCCCACTGCCGTCCCTCTCGTGGCGGCCGGAGCACGACGCCGCCGCCGCTGCTGTCGGTACGGGAGTCCACTCGCGTCGCCGCCGTCGCGAACACGGGTGAGACCTCCTGCTTTCCTTCCCTTTTCGTTTTCTTGTTTTCTCTTTTTGGGTTCTAACTGCGGGTGGTTTTGTGCTGTGGGCGGTGTGTTTGGGTGCTTTGTTGTGGGTTTTGGTGGTGGCCGGACGGTGGTGGATCTGTGTGGTTGTGTGGTGTGTGGTGTTGGGGTGTTTGTGTGGTTGCTGCGTGTTGGTTCCGGCAGGGGGTTCGTTTTGTAGGTTCGGCAGCAATTGTTGAGGAAGGTTGGTTCTGAATCGTTGTTGCTGTGCTCGGGATTGTTGAGGCTCGATTCCGGTAAGGCTTTTCTCTCTCGCTCTCAATCGTTTCTCTTCGTGATTCCGTTAGATTAGAATCTGATTGGGTACTCTTTTGAATTTTTGGCTGTGATGTTAGTGGCAGAATTGCCGTGGGTTTTTGCGTGCTGAGCTGCGGCAGTGTTCGTGTAGTCGTTCTGGTGGTTTTGGGTGTTTTCCGGCGAGTTGACCGGAATCCGGCGAAGGCTCGGGAAAATTCCGGCAAAGGCTCGGGTCTCGATTTTCGGCATTTTAACAGTATATTGGATGTACGATTTGTATTCATTCATGGCATGTACTTATATTCGGAATTGGGTTATGTATAAATAGTGATTAGTGGAAACCGAGACGGGTAGAACCTTAGGCCGGTAAATACCGACACGGGTAGAACCTTAGGCCGGGATGGACTTGGACTCGGATTGACCTTGAACCTTAAGTAACGGGCTTTGAGCCCAATTCTTTAATTGGTTAATTAAGGACTTAAGGAAGTGGGCTTTAGGCCCGGGAAATTGTAATTGGGCTTAGATTGGACTTTAGGCCGAGAATTCATTAACGACATAATGAGTGGGCCATAGGCCCGGGAATTACTTTTGGACTTAGTTGGGCTTAAGCCCGGTGAACCTTAGGTCCCGTTACTCGGAGTTTTGGAGAAGAGAACATTAAGTCGGGTTTAGACCCAGGAATTACATAGTCGACTAACTTGGGACGGGTTTTACTCAGTTGAGCTTTACATCGACATTCATGCATAGTTTTGGCTATTTCTTTACAAACTGTTTTGTGACGTGTATATGTGCCGGTATTCAGGCACGGGTGTTACCTCGGGAGCTGGTGGATCGGTTTTGGGAAAGGCTCCACAGGACAATCGTCGTTGAGGTGACCTTATATGTCTTTTTATGTTTGTATGCATGAGCTCGTTGGAATGGTTCGTTTGAGTTGCATGCTTGTTTGCTAACATGCTGTAATCTGTATTGTGTGCCTAAGTGTTTTATTTGCTTATGAGCAGGATGTTGGATTTGTTATGGATTATAACATGTGATGTGATTTTGGGTGCTTTGTGTGATGTGTTGTGGGTCGGAGACCCGGTAATCTGATTGAGATGTCTTTATCACACTACCCTGTTTAATCACAACTAATGGCACACATAGACTTATAATTTGTGGATAAAGATAATGTACAGTAGAAGTTAGGCTACTGTGTGCTGATGACCGGTTGTTTCGAGCGGGAAGTGATACCCCTCGGGTTTGCTTGCGGATTGGCAAGTGTTATGCAGATTTGCATGTGGGTCTGTGATGACCGGTTTCTACCTCCCTCCTTCTACCTCCCCCTTTCTACCTCCCTCTTTCTCTCTGTCTCTCTCTCTCTCTCTATGGTTATGATGGGCTTCGTGCCTGGTTTTATTTGGGCTTATGCCTGGTTGTCTCATGAGACGGGACCGAGCTCGACGCACACAGTAGGGGCCCTGAATAATAAATCTTAATAAGAAAACTTATAACACAACAGATGAAGAATAATAAACTGTATGCTTGATTGTGTTGGCATGTTAGTACTGATTGTTGTATGTTTGCATGCATGACTTGTTACTCTGCTTTCCTTTCGGACCTGATCTGCACACTCTCATAATTAGATATATATTGCTCACTGAGTAGGCGACTCACATAATCGCCAACGTTGTTTTTCAGACTTTAGATAGCGTGCAGTCACTCTCTTCTTTTCCCGGAGTACGGACGTGGACATCCCAGCAGGTAGCCGTGCTTGTTCTCCCGGTTGGATCCATAGTGTCGGCATGCATACTGTTTGCTTCTCATATTTCTATTCCATTTATTTCTTCCGCTGCATTGGATTTATATTGAGATGTCACTTTTGATGTTGGATTATTTTATAGGCGGTTTGCCGGAATTTAGTATTGGTGATGTATCGGCAGGATGCCGGGTTCGATTTGAGGCTTGCTAAGCCGGTTTGACTATGTTGTTTTGACATCTCTTTTTATTGAGGATTTTTGGATATTGTTTTTGGTATTGATTTTCGTGTCCCGGGTATCAGGGGTATTTTGGTCATTTCCTTTGTTTGAGTATTTTATTATAAAATTGGGACACGGGTGTTTCAATAAATAATCTGGAAAAATAATAATAATAATAAAAATATACATATATATGGGTTATATTTCTGGAAAATTATGGGAATACTTTTAGAATATATATATAGTCTACATAATCAATATTTCAAAAAAATAAATTATTATGTTGATATATAATGGTTTGGAAATATATTTTGTCTTTGGAAAATATATATATGTATTTATAATTCGTATTTATTTTCAGAAAATAAAGTTTATATAATTATATCTACTGAAAATATGGTTTTCTAATATAATAATATTTGGTAATTATTATTGGCAAGTAATATATATTATGGAAATAATTTCGGGAAAATACAATTTCTAGGAAAATTATATTGTTATTATTTTGGAAAATAAAGTATAATTATTCTATAAAAATATTTAAAGGAAAGTTTTAATTAAAGTATGGTACCGAAATTATATTCGGATATACGTACGGTATATTATTTTCGGTAAAAGATGATAATAAAGGATATGAACCGGGATGGGTTTATTTCGCAGTATTGGCATCATGGTATACTCTTATGTGCATCTTATGTGAGTATATGTTGTTTTGTTGTATAGGTAATGATGTCGGGCAGTTTCCCGAGGAGCCGGCTTGGGACCGGTCATTATCTTGAGAGTAGAGTAATCGGCTAAGGTGAGGATGGATTTCCTTCAATATGTGCCTATATTACTTGGTTGTTGTGTTTGATGGTTGTTGCACTGTTGTTTGTCGCATTTGTTGTGATTGTTGTCGGGATGTTTATCCCAGTATCTTGATTTGGTTTTGGGATGTTTATCCCCGTGCATTGAGTTTTGGATATTTATTTTCGTGTCTTTGGCCATAAGAATAATAGATTAATTAGTAATTTGTGATAAGGATGTCGATCCTCAGTTTGGATGGGATGTCTATCCCGGTATTTTAGTTAGGGATGTTGATCCCTGTGATTTGATTTTGAATGGTGATAATATAACTGTCATGTGGTAAGTAGAGGTACGACTCGTTGGTTTAAGACTGTTTTGTGGTGGCCATGACCTGGGTTACTTGTGATAAGCATGTCTATGCTTGGGATGTCTATCCCGTGATTACATTTGGGATGTCTATCCCTAGGTTCTTATTTTTGGGATGTCGATCCTTGGGTTCTCTTGGATTTGGTCTGGCACCCGAAATATGTTGATAACCAGGTCTGACCCCTAGCTTATCCGTGACGGGGCCCGGAAAGGTAAAATTGGAAACTGGATTTTTATTTGAGTCTTTTTGGTCTTGGACTGGTTTTGGTCTTGTCTTTTGGTTTGGTGTATTTTGGCTGTTATGCCTGTGTTTTTGACTTTGAGTAATTAATAGTGTTTCATATTGATTGTCTATCCTTCATCGGTGAGCACTGCGGACTCACCCCTCACCTGCGGGCTTTCATCCCGTAGGATGGGTTATTTGTGGTACAGGTTTGGTGCATTCTAGACAGGCTGCGGCGTTATCCCTTGGACAGGACTCGGATCCATAGTTTGCATCAGTGTCGCATACAGTGTCTTTGTGAGTTATTAAGTCTTCCGCTGTGCATTATATTGCTATTGTTGGGCCATTGGGCCGATTATGATGTTATAGATGATCCCGGGTTCGGGTGAAATGTTTTGATGTTGGGCCGAAGGGCTAGATTTCTGATGTTTTGTTTTTGGGCTGTTGAGCCCGAGTTTCTGTTATATACACTTTGTGCTGGGGTTGTTTGGTTGGGTCGTTACAGTTCCGGCACGTGTTTATTGTGTACGGTAAATGCGGGTCAGGGAGTTTCAGCTTGAGCACAACATGCTCCAGCCGCAACATATTCAGCTTCTGTGGTTGATGTAGCAACCGAATTCTGCTTCTTGCTTGACCAAGACACAAGGGATTGTCCAAGCGATTGGCAAGTCTTACTTGTGCTTTTCCTGTCTAATGTGCACCCTACAAAGTCAGCATCTGAATAGTTAGTCAAAATAAAAGCATCGACCTTGGGGTACCACAATCCTAAGGAAGTTGTTCCTTTGAGATATTTGAATATGCGTTTTATGGCTCTAAGGTGTGATTCTTTTGGACATGATTGAAACCGAGCACATAAACACACTAAACATAATATCAAGCATTGCAGCTCTTAGGTATAGAAGACTACCTATCATGCCTCGTACAACTTTATATCAACATCCTTACTATTCTCATCTTTGTCAAGCTTGGTAGATGTACTCATAGGCGTAGGACTAGGTTTGGTTGCATCCAAACCATATTTTTTCAGTAGTTCACGAGTATACTTAGCTTGATTGATGAAGATTCCACCATCAAGTTGCTTCACTTGAAATCCCAGAAAGTATATGAGTTCACCCATCATACTCATTTCGAATTCACTATGCATAAGCCTTTCAAAGTCCTTGCACCAAGAATCATTAGTAGCACCGAACAAGATATCTTCAATACATATTTGCACATTGATCACATCATCTTTGCTTGTCTTAACAAATAATGTTGAGTCAACTTTGCCTCTCCTAATGCCTTTGGACACAAGATAAGAACTTAATCTATCATACCATGCTCTAGGTGCTTGTTTAAGACCATAAAGTGCCTTTTTTAAGTTTATACACATGATCAGGATTTTCATAATTTTCAAAACCATGCGGTTGTTCGAGATATACTTCTTCCATAATGAAGCCATTTAAAAATGTACTTTTGACATCCATTCAGTATAACTTGAATGACCTAAATGATGCAAATGCAAGTAACATGCGAATGGATTCTAACCTAGCAACAGGAGAAAAGGTCTCATCATAGTCTATACCTTCTTCTTGATTATAACCTTGAGCAACTAACCTTGCTTTGTTTCTCACCACAATGCCGGATTCATCAACCTTGTTCTTAAAGACCCATTTTGTTCCAATGACAGGATATTCAAGAGGTCTTGGTACTAGCTCCCAAATATCACTTCTCTTGAATTGATTCGGCTCTTCTTGCATGAATTAACCCAATTTTCATCTTGAATAGCATCATTTGCGTTCTTGGGTTCTACTTGTCACAAGAATGCAAGATGTGTGTACATATTATGCATGGAGGACCATGTAGTCACTCCTCTGGAGATATCACCAAGAATAGCATCTGTTGAGAGTCCTCTGGGTCTTATGATATTTCCATGAGTATGCTGTGAAGTTGATGCTTGTGCAGTCACATCTGCTTTTTCTCCAACTAGATTCAGCAAAACACTAGGTTGTTGTTGTGACACTTCTTGTGGAATTAATACAGACAGATCCTCTTTTTCATCAAGTGAATTGTCAATGCTTATGGCCTGTGGTTGAGCTTCAGGGATAATATCTGAATCTTCATCATCACTTAGATCACAAGAGTCAATTTCATAAAAAACTACATGCATGGTTTCTTCAACAACCATAGTTTTCTTGTTATAAACTCGATAGGCTTTACTTGTTGTGGAGTAACCAAGAAATATTCCATCATCAGATTTTGCTTCAAACTTATCCAGGTTATCCTTTGTATTTAGAATATAGCATTTAGACCCAAAAACTCGAAAGTAACCAATATTTGGCTTCTTATCAAACCATATTTCATAAGGTATCTTTTCAATCAAAGGACACATGGATACTCTATTTAAAATGCAGCATGTTGTGTTCACACCCTCTGCCTAGAAATGTGCAGGTAGCTTATGCTCATTAAGCATAGTTCTAGGTATTTCTTGCAAAGTTTAGTTCTTCCTTTCTACAATCCCATTTTGTTGAGGTGTTCTAGGAGTTGGAAAGGTGTGGACTATGCCACTTTGCTCACAGAAGTGATTAAAGACTAGATTATCAAATTCTCCTCCAGGATCACTTCTTATTTTTGAAATCTTATAACCTTTTTCGTTCTGTAAATGCCTATCAAGGGTGCCAAATTCATAACATGCATGATCCTTTTGAGCAAGATATAAAACCCATGTGAAACACCCGTGTCCCAATTTTACAAATAAAATACTTATTCAAAAGGAATTTACCAAAATGCCCCTGAAACCCGGGACACGTACTCCAATACCAAAAACATTATCTGAAAATCTTAATAAAACGAGATGTCATAAAGAACAAGAGAAACCGGCTTAACAAGCCATAAGTCAACCCGGCATCCAGCCGGTACATCATCAGGTATCAAATCCCGGCAACCCGCCGATAAAATAACCAAAATAAAAAATGACATCTCAACGAAATCTAATGTAGCGGAAGATAAAGATAAAATAAAACAAAAGTAGAAAATGATATGCAAGCCGGCTCTATGGATCTAACCGGGAGAAGAAGCACAACTACCTGTTGGGATATCCACGTCCGTACTCCGGAAAGGAAGAAAGAGACTGCACGCTAACTAAGAGTCTGAAAAACAACGTTGGCGATTATGTGAGTCGCCTACTCAGTGAGCAGTATAAATCTAATTATGTAGGTGTTGCAAAGCAAGTCCGAAAGGAAAGTAGAGATACAAACACAAGTAAGCAAACACACAATAACCAGTACTAATATGCCAACCACATAAAGCAAACAGTTCATATTTCTCATCTGATGAGTGTTAAGTTTTCTTATTATATTTATTATTCAGGGCCCCCTACTGTGTGCGTCGAGCTCGGTCTCATCTCATGAGACAACCAGGGCATAAGCCCAAAATAACCAGGCACATGGCCCAAATATCACAGTAGAGAGAGAGAGAGAGAGAAAGAGGGAGGTAGAAACCGGTCATCACAGACCCATATGCTAAACCGCATATACCATGCTATCCCGCATGCAAACCAGAGGGGTATCACTTCCCGCTCGAACCAACCGGTCATCAGCACACAATAGCCTATCTTCTACTGTACATTATACTTGTTCATTAATTATGAGTTCATGTGTGCCAAGAGTTGTGATTTAACAGGGTTGTGTGAATTATCAACTCAATCAAGTATCCGGGTCTCCGACCCACGGTACATCATACAAATCACCCAAAATCACTCCACATGTTATATTCCATAACAATCTAAAAGTCATGCTCATCCAGCAAATAGTAACACATAGGCACATAATACAGATCACAGCATGTTAGCAAACAGGGCATGCAACTCAAACAGACCAATCTAACAAGCTCATGTATACAAACATAAAAAGACTTATAAAGTCACCTCAACGTCGATTATCCTGTGGAGCTTTCCCCAAGACAGATCCTCCAGCTCCCGAGGTATTACCCGTGCCTCAATACCGGCACACACAATAATTACAAACAATTACAATAAACCGTGCATGTATGATATTATATGATCAACTGAATAGAACCCGACCCAATCTACCCGGTTAAGTAATTTCAGGGTCTACGCCCAAAAGGGTAACTCCAAAGAGTTTGGGACCTAAGGTGCCCCGGGCTTAAGCCCAACTAAGTCCATAAGTAATTCCCCGGGCCTATGGCCCATTTATTATGTCCTTAACGAGTTCCCGGGCCTAAAGCCCATTATGACGTTGGGCTTAAAGCCCGTTACCCAAGTCCAAAGGTTAACCAATTAAGTCCTTGGGCCTCAAGCCCGTATCTTGAGGTGTATCATTACCAAGTATAGAATTGGGCTCATAGCCCGTTTCTTAAATCCAAAAATTATTCACAAGTTAAACATTGGGCCTGGGCCCGGTTTTCCTAAAACCGTTCTAAGGTCAACCCGAACCCAGGAGTTAGTCGACCTAGATATTCTATCCGAGTAGGTAAGTTTTCCGGCCACACATACATTTTCTCCCCACACTCGGTATTCCACTATTATACTTAGTCATTACATATACATATCCCCCAAGAATTCCTTAACTAAGTACAAGCCAAAACCGAAATAAAATCGGGAACAAATACCGGAATGCCGTGAACAGTGACCCGAGCCCTAGCCGAAAAATTCCCGAGCTCGCCGGATTCCGGTCAACTTCGCCGGAACTTCCCAACAACCCCAAAAATCTGGCTCGGCAAATCTAACAAAACAGCCAAAACCATCCACATTCAACTCACATATAACTCCAAAAGAATCCTATTCAACAACTCTACAATTAGCCAAGACAACACCATCAACGAATTGCAAGGAGAGGACCTTACCCGGAACAAACAATCCGTCCAGAATCTGTCCACACCCAACCGAGAAGCACACACAACAGCTCTACAATTATTCAACAGCACCCTCCGGACAACTCACTGCCACCGAACCACAGCAGCAAAAATTCAAAACGAAACACTCTTCCGGATTCCAACCAAACGGGAAAAACAAAGAGAAAAGATTGAGAGAGTAAGCCTTACCCGGAATTCGAGCCTCAACTATCCCGAGTACAAACCACCCACACACGCTTGCTGCCGAAACAACACACACGAACAACCGCCACGATTGCCACCAAAACAAACCCCAAATAGGGTTAACCACCAAATCGAGAAGGACAACCACACACAACAAAGGAAAAGAAAGGAAATAGAGGAAGAGAGGAGGTGCAGCGGCTTACCGGAGGCGACGGAGGAAGCACCACAACAGGCGGTTCCTCGTCGGTCTTGCTCAAGCCGGCCCACGTCTCGATCTCCTCTGCAACAGGTGGTGGCCGCGGCGTAGAGGGGAGGAAGTGAAGGAGAAGATGAGATGTTGGTGATGACGGGAGGGCGAGAGAGAGAGAGAGAGAGAGAGAGAGAGAGAGAAAGGAGGAAGGAAGGTGGGAGCGGCGGCCAAGGGAGGAAAGGGGAGGAAAAAGAAAAGAAAGAAAAGAAGAAGAGAAGAGAAGAGATCGGGCTAGGGTTTGGCCGCCCTAGTGGATGACCTGTCGTTCCACTTAGGCACGGTCCACCCCCCTGCCTGGTCAATGCGTCCCTTTTTTTTTTTACACTGTTTCAAAACTACGTAGTTTCGATTGAAACAACGATAAACTTCGCGTTTCACCCCGATCTCGAATCCGTTTTGCACCGAACCCGAACCAAGAGCAATTCCAACTCTAAATTGTCAATTCCTAAGAAAATAATTTATTTTTCCTTAACCAAAAATCCCGGAAGTACCTCAAGGGTAAAATTGGAATAAATTACAAAAATTTCATAAATTAATTTATGAAAATCCGGGGCGTTACACCATGTATATCTTGAATAATCATCAACTATCACAAAAATCTAGTTCTTACCACCTATACTCATGGTTCTTATAAGACTAAACAGATCAATATGCAACAATTCAAGAGGTCTAGATGTAGAGATAGTATGCTAGGGTTTAAAGGAACTGTTAACCTGTTTTTCAAGTTGACAAGCTTGACATGTAGCTTCTTTCTCATATTTTAGTGTATGTAGTCTTTTCACCAACATCTTTGTAGATAATTTGGAGATAAGTTCTTGGTTGGCATGCCCTAGCCTTCGATGCCACAAGGTAGGTGTTTTTGTTCTTGCACTCAAACACTTAAGCTCAGAGTTAGAAACATCATTTAAAGATATTAAATAGATATTGCTTTTTCTGGTTCCTGTAAAAACCACTTCTTCATCACCCAAGCTAATTATTTCCTTTATCACAGAGTTGACTAACACTTAGCAGATTATACTTAAGATTATCAACAAGTAAAACATGTTCAATAGAAGGATTAGATTCAATGTTACTGAAACCAAGAATCTATCTTTTGCACTTGTCCCCAAAAGTCACCTTTCCTCGGCCTTTCTTGGTTAAGGATGAGAACATGGATGATTCACCAGTCATGTGTCTTGAACAACCACTGTCCAGGATTCATTCATCTCCTGTAATCTGTAAAAAATAATAAAGTTTTAGGGACCCAAACTACTTTAGGTCCTTAGGGTTAGATCTGGTTCCTTTTGGAACCCACATATATCTAATATTTCCATTTCTTTTCTTAAACATACAAGTTCTAATCCCATGACCATTTCTTCCACAGTGATAAAATGTAATGTGAGGTGCATCATTAACATGAGAATGCTTGTGCATGTTCTTTCTAGATGCATGCTCATATGACCTTCTTCTAGTTTTGTATGGAAGTGCAGTCTTATTTGGTTTGTTAAAAACCAGATTAGGTCTATAAGACATACCGGAACTTGATCTAATAGTTTTCACATATTGATATGGTTTGTTAAAAACTATATGTGCAATGTCAGGTTTGTATGGCATCCTAGATCCTGCCTTAACAAATTGTACAAAATGATTTGGTTTATTAAAAACCATATGAGTAGCACCCATTCCTTTTTTTTGCGCCGAATGTCTTTGCTGTCCTAGTAACATGTTCATATTATTTGTTCCATCAGTAAACTTCTCAAGAGAGGACTTCAGATCAACAACATTTTTCTCAAGAGTTTCTTTTTGTTTTACCAATTTGTCACACATAAAAGCATTACTAGCAAAGTTCTTCTCTAGTTCATCATAGGATTTTTCTAGAACATACTTTTCACTTCTCAATCTTCACAGATTTTTAATGCATTAGAATTAGCATGATTCAGTTTCTCATATGCATCTTTGTGAGCTTCAGTATCAAACTC
The DNA here is from genome assembly GCA_028386065.3 of Turnera subulata. NCBI lineage: Eukaryota > Viridiplantae > Streptophyta > Magnoliopsida > Malpighiales > Passifloraceae > Turnera > Turnera subulata. The sequence goes on along the minus strand of JAKUCV010000976.1, from coordinate 263,288 downwards.
AAGTAAACCGATTTTATGCTTATATTCTTCGTTTTTCTTAAGAACTTGCTTATATTTGACTTGCAACTCATCAAACGCTTCTAGTACCTCATCAAGATTAAATTCAGAAGGATCAGTTACCTCAGATTCTCCATGAGCCATGAAGCATAGATTAGTCTCCTCTGTGTCTGAAACACTTGAAGAATCCGTGTCATCCCAAGCAACCATAGCTTTCTTTCCTCTGGTTTTTGAAGAACCATATCTTCCCTTCTTCTGGTATGGATATTTAGATTCGATATGTCCTGGTCGATTACATCCAAAACAGACCAAGGAATCCTTCTTAATTTCATCATTCTTGGCTTCTTTGGGATTCTCTCCTTTGAGCTGCTTCTTCATCTTGAGATATCAAGCAACCTTCTTGGAAAGAAGAACCACTTCGGGATCACTTTCATCACCATCATCTGGTTCTTACACATTCAAGGCATCATCCTTCTTCTTTGGTTCTTTTTCTACAAGCGTATCACCATGAACAATTAGCTTGCCTATTAGCTCATCATATGAGAGTAAATTTAGGTTTTGAGCCTCTTCAATGGCAGTCACGTTAGGTTCCCATTCTTTGGGAAGTGACCTCAAGATTTTTGTAACCTTTTCCCTATGTGTAATCACTTTTCCTAGTGTTGCAAGATTGTTGTAAAGTTTGGTAAAGCAAGTATCCATCACTTGGATGGTTTCACTAGAAACCATTTGAAATAGCTCAAACTCTCTCATCAAGTGATTGAGCCTTGATTCTTTAACCTGATGTGTGCCTTCGTCAGTGACACATAATAGCCTCTAAATATCATGAGCAGTTTCATAGGATCTATGGCTGCTATCCCCACATGAAAAAGAAAAAAAATAAGAGAGAAAGAAAAATAAGAGAAGAGAGTCCGCTAGGTTGAAAACCCGAAAGGGTGGCCTAGGCAAAAGTTAAGACAAGCCTATTGGGTTGAAAACCCGAGAGGGCGGCCTAGGCAAAATTTAGGGCCAAAATGAGAATGGGGATGGTAGCCAATGACGGAGACATACTCGCGCACTAAATCATGTTGCTCCTCGAGATGAAGACTACTCATTCAAGAGAGATCGCTTAGTCGGCCATGCATAGCCATCCGGGCACGTCGCCTTTATCCATTTTTAAAGGGATTTCCACTCATCCATTTTTCTTTGCCTGATCAGACAATTCTCCTTCTTTCCACAAAACCTTCAATAAGGAATGCTCACCTCTGAGGTCCTAGTTAGAACTGGAAGTGAATGAGTTCATAGTTGTTAGGGATCCTTCTCTTTGAAGCTTTTGTGTTTTTTATGGGATAACTCGCCTTCACTTTGAAATAGCTTGACTTCTGCCTTGGCTCAATTTTCAAAGTTCATACATCATGTTAGGGGCATTTTTGCACACCATGTAGAAGTAGAGAGCACTTGCATTCAAAAAAAAAAGAATAAAGAATAAAAACAACAAAGCACCATTTATATAAAGAAAGAAGGAGAGAGAAAACAACATGTCATGGCACTTGTAAATAGAATCTAGGGGCGTCCCCTTGCATTGAAAAGACAACACATTTAGACATGCTCATGCATCACTTAGACATAGGACGTGGATTCCTGAGATAAAGTAGATCTAATTGAAGATGTGTTTTTAATAAAGGTGATAACATCAGAAAATCATTATCTTGTGTATCCTAGAGATGTTAGCCGGAAGGGCATGGCATGCCCGAATCTTATAGACAGTGTTGATTGCAGACCAACCGACATGTCATGCACATATCTGAGAATTAGATTCTAGCCTCAGACAAAGGGCATATCATGCCTCGCTTTTTGACTCGTCAAGTTGGCACCACACAGAAGAGTTGCCATGAGTGTTTTTTTAAGATAACTCTACATCATGGGCATTCTTAATGGAATGAGTTGTAAGGCCCAGTTTTTTTAAAATTCTGATGTGTTTGGATTTTGGGCATTCTCAATGGAATGAGTTGTAAGGCCCTTTGTGAAATAACGCAAGGGACACGGTGGACCTACTTTTGTTGTAGAAATTGAAACAATGGGCATGGTACCACATGTTGATGAATCGAATTTTCTAAAGGATTAGCTGGCCCAATTTGCTTGACTTTTTGGGGGACATGCTGCCCCATTTGCTTGAATTAATTTTCCGCGGCATGCTACCCCTTGATATGTTTGGATTTCTAGGGCAAGCTACCCCCATTTATTTGAGCTGATTTCCCAGGGCATGCTACCCCATTAATTTTAAATGTTTTTCCGGGACATGCAACCCCATTGTTTGAATTAATTTTCGAGGGGCATGCCACCTCATTGATTTGAGTTAAGTTTTCCGGGGCATGCTACCGCATTCGTGCGAACTGATTTCCTGGGGCATGCTACCCCATTAATTTGAAAAGTTTTTCCAGGGCATGCTATCGCATCTGTTTGAATTGTTTTTCCAGGACGTGCTACCACTTAAATGTGATTTTGTTTTCCAGGGGCATGCTACGCCATTGGTTTGAAATGGTTTTGCGGGGCATGCTACCCCATTCGTATGAAATGATTTTTTTGGGCCATGCTACCCCATGTATTGTTTTTTAGGGCGTGTCACCCCTCTTGCGTGTTTTTCTCCGGGGCATGTTACCCCATAATACCTGTTAGGGCATGCTACCCCGTTCATTTGAGATAACCACTCGGGGCATGCTACCCCCCACACAATAATGATATTTGTTTGGGACATGCTACCCTGTGTGATTCAGATTAATTGACGGGGCATGATACCCCATTCATATGAGATGATTCTCGGGGCACGCTACCCCATGCATTGATTTTTCTGGGGCATTGCTACCCCATATGACTTAAATCAATTGCTGGGGCATGCTAACCCATTCACTCGACAACGATTTTTTGGGCATGCTACCCCATGTGTTGATTTCTCGGGGAATGCCACCCCATGTGTCAATGAGACCTACTTGAGGCATGCTACCCCATTCTAAATCGATCCCCAAGGCATGAAACCCCATTGCTTGAGATGACAACCATCAGAACATGCTACCCCATTCATTGGGGCATGCTACCCCGAGCAGCGTGTGATGCCCGAACCTGTAGAGAACTGGATGACTGATGCAAGGCATGCGATGCCATGGGAGGGATGAGATGATTCCTACAACCAAGCCAAACACTGAGCTCCTCAGGGAGGACGATAAAATCCCTAGCTAACCGAGTTAAAAACCCAGACAAAATCCAAAGAAAGTAGGTAAAACTGAAATCACCCTCATGAGAGGAGACATATCCCTAGTTGACCGAGATGAGATGTTTCTTTGTTAACAACCTAAACCTGAGTATCCCAGGGAGGACGATAAAATCCCTCATTAGCCGAGATGAGAGGATTCTTTGTAGCGACCCGATAGATGAGATGATTCTATCACAAAACCGAGTCCTTAAGGAGGACAATAAAATCCTTAAAAACCCGGGATGAGATGATTCCCGACCCATGGCACATATATCGGCATTAGCATCAGCATCTACTCCATCAAATTTGGATGTTCTTTTTTTGGTGGGTTTATCGTCAGTTCCTAAAGATTCACCAACGAGGGGCATCTGTGAACCCCCAAATTTGACCCACTAAAAGTTCATTTAATTGGATTATAGATGTATTTTTATCTGTACATTAATGAGATAATTTGATCCTAGGATGAAATATGTTTATAATGTGAATTAGTGAAATATTAATATTTTTATGTATTTAGCTTCGAATTATTGAGATGATTTAATTCTGAGTTTAAGCATATCTAAGGTCTGAATTTAAAAAAGATATGGGTATTTTATTGTATTTAGGCTTATTATTTAATTTGGAACCCTTTGAGATGATTTTGCGTTTTAAAATAAATAAGAGCCTGAACCAATAGAATATGGACCCTCCAGTAGTTTTTGGCACATCAAAAACACTGAGCTTAGCAGCCATTTAACCCTAATTTTCGTCCAAAATTCGGGTTAATATGTTTCTTTAATTGTTTTTAATATTTATGGTAATTAGAGTGGAGTGGAGAGAAAGAAAACAAATTAGGGGTGAGGGTAGGCTACAAGTTAGGGGGCCTGCTGGAGCTTAAAACAGGCAAAAAAACTGATTAGGAAGGGCGTGAGAATCAAGTAGAGTCGGAATAATGAGGATTAAAACGGAAAAAGAAAGAACAAAAATGGAAACAGGTGCCAACGGACATGGAGACATGATCGCCAGCACCTGGCGGGCTTTAGGACATGACCGCCAGCACATGGCGGTCACCAAGACATGACCGCCATGGCTTGCGATCATCGCTTCCAATTTCTTGTTAGTTATATGCCCAAAAGCCAATCTATGGATGATTGTAGTCATGTATATACATTGAGGTTATTCCAATAAATATGATTATGAGATAGTTACTTGCACATATTTATAACCCTAGTTTATATATTTGATATATTCTTAAATGTCCCTAGTCGGTTATTATTATGGACGGGTTGTAATAATAAATTAAGACTAGCGTATGTTGTGAATTTATATGTGATATGAATTCTACATACGGGTACAAGTTAGAGAACTTGTGGACCGGACCGACCCACATAAGAACACTACATGGAACGTTATATGTATGTCACTAGTGTTTCTTATAGATGTGTTGTCCTTCGACCTGAGATCGTCAAGGTATCCAACATATGAATCATATGCTTTGATATTATACCTAGTCACCCGTAACTGGGTGGACATAAGGGTAATCATTGGGTATATGACTAGTATGTAGAGGGTTTTGATTGATCAAGACGGGATTCGTTCGACCTATATAACGGGTATATTATCATATGATTTCTTGATAGAGTTGAACTGTGAAATGCATGGCCATGCTCGGATTAGGTGATATGTTGATATCACGGGTATCCGTTTTATACAGTTAACTCGGGGATCAAGAAACATAGATTAGACATATATGAGATTGGCATATTCCATGTCTCATGTTTGATCTTGATAATGTGACGAAAGGACGATGACATATTCCGAGGCATAGAGAATCAGTAATGATCTTGTCGTTCGGGTAGCAATGATGTGTTGCTAGACGCCGCTCTTTGTTTATGATTGTAAAATGAGATTTTACAATCATTGCCAGACGTTACAAGTGCCTATAGGGTCACACACATAGGACCGTTGATTCGGGCAGGTGGTTGAACCGTGGTTGGACCGTGGTTGAACCGTGGTTGGACCATGGTTGAACCAGGGTCGTTTTGGGACAATAATTAGCAGAATTATTGACCTGAGTTAGTGCATGATTGAATGTTTTGTCTGGTTTTTCATTAGTGGAAGCATGATAAGTGAGGGTCACTTTCATGGGCCATTAGTGTTGGCCATTTAGCTCCACTAATTGGAGGTGATTAGGGGTTGATGGTGATCAGATCATTTTGACCTCCACTTCTGCCTTTGACCACATTTTAGACCTCCCAAAACACTCTGAAACTCTCTTCTTCTTTGAGAAAGAAGCAAGAGCCATTGCACCCAAAATACACACCCATACACAAGCTCCTTCCTTTGTTGCTACCACACCAAGAGGGAGTGCTCGTTCTTGGATTCGCGTGACGGTTCCGGGAAGATCAAGGTTCGTGTGGATACCTTAGAGGAGGAGGACGTTTCATCCTGCTCTTACTGATTCCTTCCAGCTATTGAGTGAAAGACCTCAAGGAGGAAAAGTAAGTAAAAATTGTTATTCGGTTTAGTAGCTTCACATGCGGTTCTTGTTTTGTTTCCTTGATTCCGCTGCTTCTTGAGCCTATTATGAGTGTCATATAGCTCTTAGGAAACTTACATTTCTGTAGTTTTTCAAATTTTTCCTCTTTTCTTGATTCTGGGTTGGATCTAGGCATTCAATCTTGACCCTTAGATCAATACCACGTCCTGGCACCCTGAACATTATAAATATGACCCCCCATACCCCTTCATTGACACAAAATTTCTCCCTTCTCCCTGTATACATACATAAGCTTAGATGCTTGGAAGAATTCTCTCTTTCCAAGCTTAGAAACCCTAGAAAGGGTTGAAATTTTGGAGGAGTTTCGTAGAGAGAAGTAGCAGCAAGGAAGTGGCAAGAGGAGAGGAAGAGAAGGGCAAGAAGAAGGTGAATTGGAGCAAGCTTGTGGAGAAGAAGAGGAGGAACCCGAATTCCAGTTTGAAGTCGAGTCACAATTCTGTTAAGGAGTGGTAAGCAAGTAGGAGCTAGAGGAGGACATCAAGAGGTAATCCGTTCTAACTCTCTTATTGTTTGGCTGCTGTGACGTGATGATGATGATGTTGTGATAATTATGTGATGCGTGTTAAGAACTACGTGAGCTTTGAACCTATTATCAGGGGATACGTAGGCAGTTTCTAGTGGTGGAAATACAACCTCAATTTTATTTTATTTTTTGCTTTGTCTTTGTTTTATATTATTGTGTTTGTTGTTGCATGAGATATTGATAAGGGAAGAACTGATGACCAGAGAAATTAAGAGCAAATCAGGGAAGAAGAGGATTTCATTGATATAATAGTTGTCTGAGAGTGTACACGAGAGGGTATGGAATGAACCCAACCATATCCCTTTTTCTGAACATTCAATACACACTTATCCTCCCTCTTACCCCTTAATAAAGAAACACTTAACCGACTGATTAACTAACCATAGTGAGTAACTACTAACTCAATACATAATAAGGTAACTCTACCGAAGTTAAAGCCACACGACAAACCACACATAAGAACCAACGACTTGTAGTACTGCTCCATATCAACTTCCCCCCTGTTTGATTCCCTTGTCCTCAAGGGGAGGGAGATAGGTTTGAGCATTGTAAAAGTCTAGAAAACGCAAACGTAGATCCTCAACAAACTCTCAAGTAGCGTCTGTTGGAGAGCTGCCCTGCCAGTGAATGAGCCATTGAGTGGCAGCAATGTTACCTTTGCGAACAATCTGGCGGCTGAGAATAGCAGCAGGTTGTGGAGGGATAGCATCCTCGGTAGTTAAAGGAGGAAGGAGTGCAGCTGCAGGGCTATTACCAGCATGCTTCCGCAAAAGGGAGACATGAAAAACATTGTGAATTGCTACCTCCAGAGGGAGCTACAACCGATATGCCACTTTACCAACCCGAGCCAAGATCCGAAAGGCCCAAAGTAACACGGTTCTAACTTGGGAGACGGACGAGCTTGGACTGAATGTTGGCGATAGGATTTGTGTTTCAAATAAACCCAATCACCAACCAAGAATTCCCTATCAGTGCGATGCTTATTGGAATGAATCTGCATGCGTTGTTGAGCTGCAATGAGATTTGCGCGGAGTTTGGTTAGGAGCTGTTCCCTATGTAACAGCAACTTGTCCACCGACTCAATAGGGGAATCCTTGGGAAAAATAAGGAACATGGATAGGAGGGGGATATCCGTATAAGGCTTCAAAGGGAATGGTTTGGAGAGATATCCGTATAAGTAGTGTTATACCAGTATGTGGCCAAGCTAAGCCATAAAAGCCACTCCTTAGGAGAGTCCAGAAGCATACTGCGAAGATAGGATTCAAGGCAGCGATTAACCACCTCGGTCTGACCATCGGTTTGAGGATGGTATGCTGTGGAATATTACAAAGTAATTCCTTAAAGCCGAAATAATTCCTGCCAAAACCTGCTTAAAAACACTGGATCCCGGTCACTAGTGATAGTATTAGGAAAGCCATGTAATTTGTATATAGTATCCATAAAAAGTTTGGCAACTGTTGAGGCTGTATAGGGATGAGCTAAAGCAGCGAAGTGGGCATACTTGGTGAACCGGTCCACCACGACAAAAATAACGGATTTACCTTTGCAAGGAGGTAATCCCTCAATAAAATCCATGCTCAGATCAGTGAATGCACCAGCAGGAACAGGGAGGGGTTGTAATAACCCAGGAGAAGGGGAGGTGTCATACGTACAGCGTTGACAAGTGGCACACTCCCGTATATATTGGCGAATGTGTTTCTCCATTCCGCGCCAATAAAATATGGATGCAACCTTCTGCATAGTGGCATGGACACTATAATGACCCCCTAGAGGAGAGTTATGATAAACAGAGAGAATCTGTTGTTGTAAGGCTGGAACATTAGGCACCACTAGCTTGCCGTGCCGCTTGAGTAAATTACCAGCAAATGTGTATTTAGGGTGAGAGGCGGGATTTTGGTGGAGATCCTGTATTAACTTGACAAGTATGGGATCTGAACACCACCCGGCTTGAAGTTGCTGCATAAGATCAGAGGAAATAGTGGATAAGGCCATTAGTTGTAGCTGTGAACAATGAATTCGCAAAAGAGCATCAGCTGCCTTGTTAGTGCAACCTTGCTTATATCGCACTTCATAGTCAAAAGACATTAATTTGGCCAACCAATAATGTTGACTAGGGATGGACACTTTTTGCTCGAGTAAGTATTTCAAACTCTGATGGTCAGTACGAATAATAAAATGGCGAGCTTGTAAGTAATGCTCCCATTTCTTTACTGCAAAAAGGATCGCCAACAATTCCCTCTCATAAACGCATAATCCTTGATGGCAAGGACTTAAAGTAGTGCTGATGAATGCTAGAGGGTGCCCATTCTGCTTCAAAACGGCACCAATTCCGGAGCCAGAAACATCCGTCTCAACAATAAATGGTTGAGTAAAATCTAGAAGAGAAAGAATAGGAGCAGTAGTCAGTAAATGTTTTAATTGAGCAAAGGCAATGGCAGCTTCATCCGGCCAAACAAAAGTCTCTAGCTTCAAAATATCAAAGAGAGGCCGACAAATGTGTCCATAGTGTTGAATAAACCTCCTATAATAATTGGTTAAGCCAAGAAATCCTCGAAGCTGCTTAAAAGTGGAGGGAGTAGGCCAGGTGAGGACAACCTCAATCTTAGTAGGGTTGGTGGAGACGCCCTTGGCAGAAATGACATGGCCTAAATACGACACCTGGGGAACACCAAAAAAGCATTTACTACATTTAGCATAAAACTGATGGTGCCGAAGAATAGATAAGGCAATGCGTAATTGAGTAAGATGCTCGGATGGAGTTTGACTATAAACCAAAATATCATCCAGAAAGACCAGGAAAAATCTGCGGAGATATGGTTTGTATATCTCATTCATTATGCACTGAAATGTAGAAGGAGCATTCGTCAAGCCGAAAGGCATGACAAGAAACTCGTAATGGCCATTGTGAGTCTTAAATGCCGTCTTGTGCACATCAGCAGGGTCCATGCGAATCTGGTGATACCCGGATCGCAAATCAATTTTAGAAAAGATAACAGAACCATGTAATTCCTCCAGCAACTCCTCAATAACTGGAATGGGGTACTTATCCTTCACAATGTTTTGATTGAGTGTTCAATAATCCACATAAAACTGAGTGGTGCATCCTTTTTCTTGATCAAGACCACAGGAGCAGCAAATGGGCTCTTGCTATGTTGAATGACCCCAATAGACAACATATCAGCCACCATGGTTTCTACGGTGTCTTTCTATAGTGTGTTATGTCGGTAGGGGCGAAGATTAATGGGAGCAGTGCTTGGAAGGAGAGTTATTTGATGGTCAAATGATCGAGGTGGTGGTAGAGTGGTAGGTTCTTGAAAAACATCGGTAAATTCCTGCAATAGGGGCTGCAAGAAACCCGAGGTGGGGTCATCATCAAGTATGGTGGTGGAAGGTGCAGGATTGATATAACAGAGGTGTACCGAAGAGATGTAAGTGGGATGGTGTATGAGTTTGTGAAGTTCAGATTCAGATATAGGGGTGACAGGCGGAGGATGAATGCCTTTAAGGGTAACGGGTTGATTGTCGTAAACAAATTGCATGGTAAATGTGTTGAAATTAAAAGTGATTTGGTCAAGTGTACGCAGCCACAGAACACCCAAAATCATGGAGTAATAATTGAGAGGAATGACGTAGAAATTGGCAATATATTGTTGACCCTGCATAAACCAACTCAACTCGGCATACATAGTGGCACATTGTATCATAGCGCCATTAGCAACAGTAATAGAAATAGGTGAATCAGGTATGAGAGGTAAAAGTAATTTAGTTGCAACACCAACATCCAAGAAATTGTGAGAGCTTCCAGAGTCCAGTAAAATATGAAGTGATTTCTGAAAGAAAGTACCGTAGAGACGGAAAGTGTCACTGCTATAGTTGCCCGAACGAGCATTCAAAGAAACTTGTGGTTCCAGCAGCTCGGAATCTGGGAGCTCAGGGGAAGGATGATCAGAATCCCATTCCGGGGTGTCCATCTGTACTAGAAATAGTTGTTTTTCCTGAAAACGATGGCCCAAAAAAAATTTTGCATCACACTTGAAACACAAGTTCTTAGCTCGCTTATCAGCAATCTCGGCATCAGTGAGGGGCTTGAAAGCCGGTGAGGGGCGACGGTGAGGGGGTATATAGGTGGGTTTTGTAGGGGGAGGGGCGGGCAGAGCAAGGACAGGGTAGCGGGCTGGGAGGATGGTGCGAGGAGTAGGAAGAGAGGACGGAGTCGGTGAGTAGGTGATCTGAGGTACAGTGGGTGTAGATGGCAAGGTAAGGGTAGGTGATGCACAAGCCGAGAGGTCGGTGGTTTGTAACCTGGCTAATGATTGGGCTTCCCTCACCGATTTAGGATGTAGCATTCGAACCATGTTTTGAATCTGGGGCTGAAGACCCCCAAGAAAAATGCTTAACGCATGTGCCTCTCTGAGTTGAACCCGGTGGCTGAGCCGATCAAAGGCCTTGAGGTAATCTTGGAGCTCCCCTGTTTGCTTAAGATTCGAAAGGTCTGACATCGGATCCTCACAGGCATAGGTACCGAAGCGAGCAATGATGGCCAAAGAATACTCTTCCCAAGTGAGAGCAAGAGCAGGATTTTGAGTAGCAATAAAGGACTGATGCCAATGTAAAGCGTCATCATCCAAATGATTCATGGCTAAGGTAACCTTACTGTCGGGAGGAGTCTGATCCATCAAGAAAAAATGATTGCATTTGTAGAGCCACCCCTCAACATTTTTGCCCTTGAACATCGATGTTTTGAGAATATGATTCTCCCAACTATTTGGCCGAGGCTCAAGAACATCGATGTTCAACACTTCAACATCGATGTTTTGAGTAACTTGAACTCCAAACTATTTGGCAGTAGCTCAAGAACATCGTGTTCAACTCTTCAACATCAATGTTTTGAGAATTCTGAAAGTTCAAGATTTTGGCAGTAGCATTTCAACATCGATGTTGAACTTAAACATCGATGTTTGAACTTCTGGAACTCAAGAACATCGATGTTGGAATCTTGAACATCGATGTTATGAGAGTTCTGGAACTTCAAACCAATTGAGAGTTTTGCATGAGAACATCTGTAGATGAGTTGGTGAAGGTGCTCTCCTTGAGGGGGATAAAAAGCATCACGTCCCGAGTTCGAATCCCTAGTGCTACAGCATAGTAAAGGATTTAATCGGGCGGAGGGAGTGATGTAACAATACCTGGATTTAGTGGGTCCCTCAGGGGCAGGGCCTTCACATCGAGAGAGATATGCCATGTGACAAGGGCAAGAATCCTTTCTTGGAATCTTGTATGCTAAACCTCCTTAGCACCTTGTCAATATAAGTACTTTGACTTAGCCCGAGAAGCGTTTTGGATCTGTCTCTATAGATCTATATACCTAACACTTAGGCAGCTTCCCCTAAGTCCTTCATTGAGAAATTCTTCCCAAACCAAGCCTTTACAGACTATAGTGTCGGAATGTCATTCCCAATGAGTAGGATGTCGTCAACATACAACAACAAGAAAACAATAATGCTCCCACTAACCTTCTTGTAAACACATTGTTCATCTTCGTTCTTAATGAAACCAAACTCTTTGATCACTTCATTAAAACGAAGATTCCAACTCCTAGAAGCTTGCTTTAATCCATAAATGGATCTCTGCAACTTGCATACCATATTGGCATTCTCTTGGTCGACAAAACCTTCAGGTTGTGTCATGTACACATCCTCTAAAAGATTTCCATTAAGGAAAGCAGTTTTGACATCCATTGGCCATATCTCATAATCATGGTATGCTGCTATAGCCAATAGAATCCGGATGGATTTAACCATGGCAACTGGTGAGAAAGTTTCATCATAGTCAATACCATGAACTTGTTTGAAACCTTTCGCAACCAATCGCCCTTCAAAGGTAATCACATTACCATCCATGTCGGTCTTTTTCTTAAAGACCCACTTGCACCCAATAGGTTTTACCCCTTCAGGTGGATCAACCAAGATCTATACATAGATTCCATCTCCGAATTCATGGCTTCTAGCCACTTCTTAGAGTCTGGACCCGTAATAGCCTGCTGATAGGAAGTGGGCTCATCCTCTTCTATGAGCATCACGTCTCCAGTATGAGTCATAAGAAATCCATATCTCCCAGGCTCATGCCGAGTCCTATCAGACCTATGTAGTTCATGTGTTATAGGCACAGATTTTTCACTCACAACTTCTTGTGGTTCCTGTCCTTGTTCCATCTCAGCCTCTATACCTCGAACTTCTTCGAGTTCTATTTTCCTCCCACTGATTCTTCTAGAAATAAATTCTCTTTCTAGAAAAATAGCAGTCCGAGCAACAAATACTTTGTTCTCGGTGGGATTGTAGAAATAATACCCTTTAGTTTCCTTAGGGTATCCTACAAAGAGGCACTTATCGGATTTAGGGCTGAGTTTATCTGATGCTTCATGTCTCACGTAAGCCTCACAACCCCATATCCCCATGAAAGACAAATTGGGACGCTTCCCAGTCCATATCTCATATGGTGTCTTTTCAACCGATTTTGATGGAACACGGTTAAGTGTAAATGCAGCCCTCAATAATGCATGTCCCCAAAATGAAGAAGGAAGGTCAGCTTGACTCATCATCTAACGAACCATGTCCAACAAGGTTCTATTCCTCCTTTCGAACACACCATTCCATTGAGGCGTACCCGGTGGAGTGAGTTATGATACTATACCACAACCCTTTAGATGATCAAGAAACTCTCGGTCTAAGTATTCACCTCCTCGATCTGATCGAAGCATTTTAATACTTTTTCCGAGTTGATTCTGTACTTCATTCTTGAATTCTTTGAACTTTTCAAAGGATTCTGACTTGTGTCTCATTAGATACACATAGCAATACCTACTAAAATCGTCAGTAAATGTAATGAAGTATTGAAATCCACCTCTAGCTTGTGTCGACATCGGTCCACATACATCACTATGTATAAGACCTAACAAGTCTAAAGCGCTTTCACCTTTACCGGTAAAAGGAACCTTCGTCATCTTGCCTAACAAACATGACTCACATGTCTCAAATGATTCAAAATCAAATGAGTCTAAAAGTCCATCTTTATGGAGTTTAGAAATACAAGTCTCGTTTATATGGCCCAATCGACAATGCCAAAGGTAGGTTTCATTAGAATCGTTCATTCTAACCTTCTTCGTATTAATATTATAGATCGCGGTTTCTAGGTTAAGAACATACAAACCATTGCTTAAATACGCACCACCATAATAAACATCATTGAAATAAGTAGAACAACAATTGTTCTTTATTACAAATGAAAAGCCTTTCTTGTCAAGACAAGAAACAGAAATCAAATTCCTGCTTTTGGTTGGTACATAATAACAATTGTCTAGTTCTAAACCAAACCACTCGGTAAGGTAAGATAGTAAGTTCCTACTACTAATGCAGCAACTCTTGATCCATTTCCCACACTCAGGTCTATCTTACCCTTTACCAATCTCCTACTCTTTCTTAGTTCCTTCACATTTACACAAATGTGAGAACCACATCCGGTATCTAATACCCATGATGCTGAGATAGAGATATTAGCTTCTATAACGAAAATACCTGAAGCGGAAGTCTTACTTCCCTTCTGCTTCTTTACCTCTTCAAGGTAAACAGGGCAGTTACGTTTCCAATGACCGGACTTCTTGCAATGGAAGCATTGACCTTCCTTTGCAACACCACCTTAGGGTTTCAGCACTTGTGAAGAAGATGCACCAAACTTTTTGGCAAATTTCTTCACCTTGCCCTTACCCTTTCCCTTGCTACTTCCAACCATCATAATGCTGTTGGATTTGTTTGCCTTTATCTGTTGCTCAGGTGTTCCTAACATGTTGAGCAACTCAGACAAGGATTTGTCAAGATGATTCATATTGAAGTTTATGACAAATTGGCTGTAACTATCCGGCAACGATTGCAGGACTAGATCAACAGCCAACTCCTTCTGCAAAGGAAAACCAAGACCCTCAAGGCTCTCAATGTATCCAATCATTTTGAGCAAATGAGGTCTTACGGGTGATGACTCAGCCATCCTGCATTGGAATAAAGCCTTAGAGGTCTCATACCTCTCAGGTGTTCGATCACATCGAACGCCCCCAATTTCTCATGTTGCTTCTGAAGCTCAGAGTCCATGGTTATAAGCATAAGGCATGATGCATCCAATGCATCATCAAGATGCTTCTTGTAAGCATCCCTTCCTGCCCTAGAAGCACTAGGCGCAGGTTCATTTGGAACGGGCCCTTCAAGGACATACAACTTCTTTTCTTTTTTTAGGACTATCCTCAAGTTGCGATACCATTTTAGGAAGTTATTCCCATTCAACTTTTCCTTCTCAAGGACAGATCGCAGTGATATTGTGCTATTGTTTTGTGTCATGGAAATTCTACAACAATGATCAACTCACACAAATAAGAGTCATGCATACAAAATTATTTAACAAGGAATTCTATTAAATGATTCTCCTACTATATAAATCAAGACAATCATATAAGTAGGCCAAGATCCATATTTCACTACTAGATAAGTCAGCTTTGGCTGATCGCTTACTTCATAGCTATTTAGGTAGACAACTCTTGTCAATTACATCTCATGTAACTCTTGGATAGTTGAGTGAACAACACTTGTTCTTGTCTATCTTATAGACTTAGCTCAACCCCTTGCCTCTAAGTCCTTAATCCTATTAAGATGACCTAGTTAAGTTCAACACCATAATAAGCAGTTCCGATATTACAATTATCGCGTCGCACCTTGCTAGGATAAACATTGGCACCTTGCTTTGGCAAAACCTACCAATTGTTGATCTTAACCTTGATGAGTGCTTATCATCGAAGGCAACACAAGAAGAACTTAATATTTACATCAACATATTATTCCTATGCATCACATGCATGTTCTTGATAAATATATATTGATGTTTGTAAATTCGGAAAGCAAAATTACAAGTGAACATCGATGTTTAAACTTGAACATCGATGTTTTGAGAATCTGATTCTCCCAACTATTTGGCCGAGGCTCAAGAACATCGATGTTCAACACTTCAACATCGATGTTTTGAGTAACTTGAACTCCAAACTATTTGGCAGTAGCTCAAGAACATCGTGTTCAACTCTTCAACATCAATGTTTTGAGAATTCTGAAAGTTCAAGATTTTGGCAGTAGCATTTCAACATCGATGTTGAACTTAAACATCGATGTTTGAACTTCTGGAACTCAAGAACATCGATGTTGGAATCTTGAACAGCGATGTTATGAGAGTTCTGGAACTTCAAACCAATTTGGCCGAGCTCAAATAACATCGATGTTTAACTCTTAACATCGATGTTTTTGAGAGTTTTGCATGAGAACATCGATGTTGGTCACACAACATCGATGTTTTGAAGAATCAGCCTTGGCTAAACTTCATCAGAACATCGATGTTTGTCACACAACATCCATGTTATGAAGGTTCGGCCAAGGCTAAACTTCATGCGAATATCGATGTTTGTCTCACTAACATCGATGTTGTGGCCAAGCTGTACTAGAACGACAATCGTTCTATACACAAACCGACACTCGATTTTTTTCCTAGTCGAACTCTTCGACTTACTGCCATGAATATCTTGATTGATATCTCATACCAATCAAGTGCTTGTTGTCAAAACATTTTTAACAAAAACACAACATTAACATGTACAAAAACCATTTAGCATATTATATATACAAAATGAATTCCAGCATATCACATATACTAGCATGTTCATACTATTCAGTTTAGCGTTTCACAAGAGGCTCCGCTACCACTGTAAGTAACCGAGTCATGCAATTTGACAATCAAATGCAACTGAATACGCAGCGGAAATCCCGGTACTCATGGAGGATCCATGTGAAACAGAGTAAACCGAGTTATAGAAAAACATACCTGGTTTGGTTGAGGTCTTTCACTCAACTGATGATCGGAATCAGCAAGAGCCGGACAGCAATCCCGCCCCTCTACGGTATCCACACGAACCGTGATAACTAGTTGGAATCGTCACACGATTACCAACCCGAGCACCCCCGAACTGATGTGCTAGCAGCAGGTTTCGGAAGCTAGAGTTTGTGGTATTTTCTTCTCTTTCAAAGAAGGATGTGTGTAACCTGAAAAACTCTAAGCTCTCACGTCACTCAAGCTCTGAAAAATCAGACTCAAGGTGTAGAGTAATCTGATTACTCACTCCAATTAATGCATAGATTATTAGAGACAAGAATGGCCAACATAATGGTCCACCCAACATGATTATGATTCCACCACTATCTAGTCTAATCATGTCTCCACTATGCACTAATGGGATTACACATCACATGCCATCAGGTTTGGCTCAATAATTCTAACAATTATTGAATCAAACCAGCCCAAAACGACCACGGTCCAACCACGGTCCAACCACGGTTCAACCACCTGCTCAAATCAACGATTCTAAGTGTGTGACCCTGTAGGCACTTGTAACGTCCGGCAATAATTGTAAACTCATTTACAATTATAAGCAAAGAGCGGCGTCTAGCAGCACATCATTGCTAGCCTAACGACAAGATCAGTACTGATTCATATGCCTCGCTAACATGTCATCGTCCCTTCGTCCCATTATCAAGATTAAACACGAGACATGGAATATGTCAATCTCGCATATGTTCAATCTCGGTTTCTTGATCGTCGAGTTAACCGCATAAAACGGATACCTATGATATCACCATATCATAATCCGAGCATGGCCATGCATTTACG
This sequence comes from Turnera subulata, assembly GCA_028386065.3. Classification (NCBI taxonomy): domain Eukaryota; kingdom Viridiplantae; phylum Streptophyta; class Magnoliopsida; order Malpighiales; family Passifloraceae; genus Turnera; species Turnera subulata. The sequence continues at coordinate 246,260 of JAKUCV010000976.1, read as the reverse complement.
GTTCAACTCTATCAAGAAACCATCCGATAATATACCCGTTATATGGGTTGTGGCCAAGCTGTACTAGAACGACAATCGTTCTATACACAAACCGACACTCGATTTTTTTCCTAGTCGAACTCTTCGACTTACTGCCATGAATATCTTGATTGATATCTCATACCAATCAAGTGCTTGTTGTCAAAATATTTATAACAAAAACACAACATCAACATGTACAAAAACCATTTAGCATATTATATATACAAAATGAATTCTAGCATATCACATATACTAGCATGTTCATACTATATCACATATAACATATGAACACATAATTCAGTTTAGCGTTTCAGAAGAGGCTTCGCTGCCACTATAAGTAACCGGGTCATGCAATTTGACAATCAAATGCAACTAAATACGCAACGGAAATCCCGGTACTTAAGGAGGATCCATGTGAAACAGAGTAAACCGAGTTATAGAAAAATATACCTGGTTCGGTTGAGGTCTTTCACTCAACTGATGATCCGAATCAGCAAGAGTCGGACAGCAATCCCGCCCCTCTACGGTATCTACACAAACCGTGATAACTAGTTGGAATCGTCACACGATTACCAACCCGAGCACCCCCGAACTAATGTGCTAGCAGCAGGTTTCGGAAGCTAGAGTTTGTGGTATTTTTTTCTTTCTCAAAGAAGGATGTGTGTAACCTGAAATAATCTAAGCTCTCAAGTCACTCAAGCTCTGAAAAATCAGACTCAAGGTGTAGAGTAATCTGATTACTCACTCCAATTAATGCATAGATTATTAGAGACAAGAATGGCCAACATAATGGTCCACCCAACATGATTAAGATTCCACCACTATCTAGTCTAATCATGTCTCCACTATGCACTAATAGGATTACACATCACATGCCATCAGGTTTGGCTCAATAATTCTAACAATTATTGAATCAAACAAGCCCAAAACGACCCTGGTCCAACCACGGTCCAACCACACCTGGTCGAACCATGGTCCAACCACGGTTCAACCACCTACTCAAATCAACGATTCTAAGTGTGTGACCCTGTAGGCACTTGTAACGTCCGGCAATAATTGTAAACTCATTTACAATTATAAGCAAAGAGCGGCGTCTAGCAACACATCATTGCTAGCCGAACGACAAGTTCAGTACTGATTCATATGCCTCGCTAACATGTCATCGTCCCTTCGTCCCATTATCAAGATTAAACACGAGACATGGAATATGTCAATCTCGCATATGTTCAATCTCGGTTTCATGATCCTCGAGTTAACCGCGTAAAATGGATACCTATGATATCACCATATCATAATCCGAGCATGGCCATGCATTTACGGTTCAACTCTATCAAGAAACCATCCGATAATATACCCGTTATATGGGTTGGACGAATCCCCTCTGGATCATACAAAACCCACTACACATTTATCATATACCCAATGATTACACTAAGGTCTACTCATTTACGAAATAGCCAAGAGTAATATCAAAGTATACGACTCATATGTTGGGAACCTTGATGATCTCAGGTCTAAGGACAATACATATAAGAACCGCTATCGACAAACATATAACGTTCCATATAGCGTTCTTATGTGTGTCGGTCCAGTCCACAAGTTCTCTAACTTGTACCCGTATGTAGAATTCATATCACATATAAATTCTCAACATACGCTAGTCTTAATTTATTATTACAACCCATCCATAATAATAATTGACTAAGGACATTTAAGAATATGAAATATTCTAGGGTTATAAATATGTGCAAGCGTTTATCTCATAAACGATATTTATTGGAATAACCTTAATGTGTATACATGACTACAAACAATCATCCATTGATTGGCTTTTGGGCATATTACACTGACAATCTCCCACTTGCACTAAAGCCAATCATACATGTGTCTAATACCAGTGAATGCAGCATGACCATCATGCTTCCGCTGTGTGAGAGACTTAGTCAACAGGTCTGTTACATTGTTCTCAGAAGGAACTTTGCACAGCCACAGTTGTAGAGTCGGTAACTGTTCCCTACTTGGAACTCTTCCAGCATACAGTACCACCTCCAAGACAAAAACACATAACCTGACTGCGATCTAAAGTCATCCCTGTCGGTTTGGAAGCTAGCATCTGTGTAGCCCTTTACAACAAGCGTTTATCTCATAAACGATATTTATTGGAATAACCTTAAAGTGTATACATGACTACAAACAATCATCCATTGATTGGCTTTTGGGCATATTACACTAACACCCGTTTCTCCAGCTGCCCATATTGATCTTCAAGTCCCTGGAGACGAGTCTCCAAATTAGCTATTTCTTGGGCACGTGTTTCTGGAGGCATCGAGACGGCCAAAGAGCGAGTGGCTCCGCTACCAAATGATAAGGGAAGAACTGATGAACAGAGAAATTAAGAGCAAATCACGGAAGAAGAGGATTTCACTGATAATAGTTGTTTGAGAGTGTACACAAGAGGGTATGGAATGAACCCAGCCAAATCCCTTTTCCTGAATATTCAATACACACTTATCCTCCCTCTTACCCCTTAATAAAGAAACACTTAACCGACTCATTAACTAACCATAGTGAGTAACTACTAACTCAATACATAATAAGGTAACTCTACCGAAGTTAAAGCCACACGACAAACCACACATAAGAACCAATGACATGTAGTACTGCTCCATATCAGATATGTTCTGATCTTCAAGCACATTAGTTCGCCCCAACACGGGTGGGTGCCTAACACTTTCCCACCTATGACGAGTCCCCAGGTTCACATCTTTGGTTCGTTAATTGGTTTCCTTAAACGGAGTCATTGTTGCTTAAGGAAGGTGTTTCCTTGAATTTTGCACTGCAATAAAATTCGAGTGGCGACTCCAAAGATATGGATGACGGTTAAGAGAAGGTGTAAGGAAAGGTGAGTAGGCCCAGTGAATTTTGGGTCGGGTACTCACAGGAACATAAAAAGGCATGGGACAAATCCAAAGAATGCATAAAATTTCTTAAACCCTCTAGAATCCCCAGTGGAGTTGCAAACTGTGAGGACCCGACCGGAAATCCAGCCTCCTCACCTTATTCCTTCTTTTTATCCAATCCATCAATCCAAGGAGTCGCCACCTGAATTTTATTTATTGGGAAAGTTTAGGAAAAAACCATAGATATCAATCCTTCTTAGGCAACAAACATAAGGGACCGATCTAGCGAACAAGAGATTGATGGATTCGGGGGTTTGTCACTGGTAGGAAGGGGTTAGCACCCTACCCGTGTGGGGGCGAAACTTTGTGCAATAAATGGATCAAATTGCATGCCTTATGTAAGTGTGCAAGTGTGGAAACAAAGTCACAACAAAGAAAATTAAATCTAATCTAAGAACAAAACGAAAAATTAAATATAATTGGACTTGAGTCTCCACCTCTAGAAACCACCTACATACCCTGCAATCGGGTTCAAAGCCCATGAAGTTCTAATATAGCATCAATCAACAATCAAATCATCATACCAGCAGTAAACATCTCAACACATCAAAAATACAAAAAATTAAAAGTGATTCAAGGTTACCTCTTGTAGTCCTCTTCTAGCTCCTTGTTTGTTTGGATTGTTTTCTCCACCAACTGTTTTGCCTCCTCTAAGCTCCACCTTGATTTCTTCTTAATCTTCTCTTGCTGGATGTTTGTTAATGCAATTATCCACAAAATTTGGCTAGAGTAACAGTAGGAAAATTGTGTTTGAGAGCTTGGAGAAGTAGAGTTCCCCCAAGCTTTTCTAAGCTTCAAAGAGTGTGTGTATTCTATTCTAGTAACTCTTAATGTGTGTGTTTTAAGTGAATGGAATGCTCTATTTATAGAGTTCTAGGAGTGCAGAAGTCTTGGACTTCATAATTGACAGGATTCTTGCTGAAAATCTGGTCCAAAATGTGTTGGATTAACTAAATGGCCCCAAAATTAGGAAAAAAACGCGTTTCAGGAATACATATCTGTCACTGCGAGCACTCATCACGAGATGGTCGACGGCAGCAGCAGTCTTGGCTTCCATGGCCGGCGAGCGTGGTGGTCATGCCTTCATGTCCGCCTGCCACTTTGTACAGTAACACATTTTTTCCCTTTTTTTAGCTCCCAATCACCTTTAATCCCGGGTCTAATTGATTTTCAACATGAAATTAAAGTTGCTAGACCAGAAATGACTCCATTTTTGCTGGTTACTCCTATCAATCACTTCAATTAACATTAGCACACTCTAATTAGCTCATAATCAATACTTTTCTACCATAAAATCATATATCCTATAAAAGGTAATTTTAATTCTGATTTTTCACAAAAATCAGAACTAAAATGGGCGGCAAGGACTGAATTTTTTTACTGGGCCAAACTCTAGTGGATATCTATATTTTACTAATTAAACTTATAAAATACATTAAGCCCAAATTTAAATCATCTAATTAACTTTGGGTTAAAACATTCTAAAAGCTTAAAAATAATAAAATGTGGAGGTCCAAATTTCGGTGTTCATAGTATACTCTCTAAATTTCTAGACCTCATGAAAGTGAATAAGGGGCTCTATTTATAGAGTTCTGGGAGTACGAAGGTCATGGACCATATAATGGTTGGGATTCTTGCTGAAAATCCGACAAAAAACGCGTAGAATCAAATTAATGGCCAAAAATCTTAGATTTTCCGCATAATAGGATTGCATGACCGCCACTGTCGAGCGGTCTTGTCGACATGACCGTTGGCACTTGAGGTCTTTCCTTACACGACCACTGGACTTGGCAGTCATCCCGAGATGACCGCCCGGCCTTCATAACTGTTATGCGTTCTTGCCTTTTTGGACTCTGATTCTCGTTAATTCCGAGTCTGATTAATCTTTCCGCGTGAATTAAAAGTTGTTAGACCAGAATATACTCCTTTCTTGATAGCTACTCCTTCAGATCACTCCAATTAACATTAATACGCCCTAAATCAACTTAAATTCTTCACTTTTTTACCATAAACTCACATTTCATAAAAATGTTAATTTTGATTCTAATTTTTCACGAAAATCAGAGCCAAAGTGGCTACAAGAAATGTGTTCCAATGGGCCAAACTCTTGTAGACGTCCATATTTCATCAAATCAAACTCTAAATATATTCTAAGCCTAAAATTAAATCATCTCATTAACCTTGGATTGAAACACATTAAAAGTCCAAATTAATAAAATATGGGCTGTCCAAATTTGAGTGTTTAGATTGCACATAGTTTTAATTAATTTTGCATTCCAAATTCCATTCTTAGTGATTAGAGTGGCTACGCCTCTAACTAGACGGATTCTTTGACTCGATGATTGAATTATGAATAGTTTGTAAGTTTCCGGGCATGCAAAATTGACAATCAAAAGCAAAGAAATGTGCAGCGAAAAGCCCGGAAACCATGGAGGATCCAAGTGAAGCAACTAAACCAAACAACAGAAATTTCGTACCTTGTATGGTTGAGGTCTTTCACCCAACTGTTGAGATGAACCAGCAAGAGCCGAACAAAAGTCCCACCCCTCTACGGTATCCACACGAACCGTTGATGACTAGCCAGGAATCGTCTCACGATCTCCAACCCGAGCACTACCGAACCGTGGTGCTAGCTACGGATTTTCGGGAGCTGTGTGGTGTTTCTTTCTTTTTCAAAGAATGGGTGTGTGTGTATGTGTTCTTGCCTAGTCTGAAAACTCAGAATTAGAATGCAAGAGAGAGAGAGTGTAATCATATTACTCAACCCAATTAGTGCATAGATTAAATAGACAAGGGACCAACATATTGGTCCACCATCAAACATGATTATGACCCCATTATCTTGTCTACCACTAAGCACTAATGGGATTACACATCACATGCAATCAGGTTTGGCTCAATAATTCTGACAATTATTGAACCAAACCAGCCCAAAACGACCCTGTTCCAACCACGGTCCAATCACACCTGGTCGAACCATGGTCCAACCATGGTTCCACCAACCGCTCGAATCAACAGTTCTATGTGTGTGAACCTGTAGGCACTTGTAACCTTTGGCAATAATCGTAAAATCTCATTTTACAATTATAAGCAAAGAGCGGCGTCTAGCATCACATCATTGCTACCCAAACGACAAGATCAGTACTGATTCAGCATGCCTCGGAAACATGTCATCGTCCTTTCGTCCCATTATCAAGATTAAACACGAGACATAGAAAATTTCAATCTCGTATATGTTTAATCTTAGTTTCTTGAACCCCGAGTTAACTTTGTAAAACCAGAAACTCATGATATCACCATATCATATAATCCGAGCGTGGCCACATATTTACAGTTCAACTCTATCAAGAGGCCCATCTGATAATATACCCGTTATATGGGTTGGACGAATCCCATCTTGATCGATCAAAACCCACTACACATTACGTCATATACCCAATGATTACCCGTACGTCTACTCAGTTACGAGTGACTAGGAATAATATCAAAGTATAAGACTCATATGTTGGGGACCTTGACGGTCTCAGGTCTAAGGACAATACATATAAGAACTTCTAATGACAATCATATAACGTTCCATGTAGGGTTCTTATGTGGGTCGGTCCAGTCCACAAGTTTTCTAACTTGTACCCGTATGTAGAATTCATATCTCATATAATTCTCAACATATTCTAGTCTTAATTTATTGTTACAACCCATCCATAATAATAATCGACTAGGGACATTTAAGAATATATAATATTCTAGGGTTATAAATATGTGCAAGCGTTTATCTCATAAACATATTTATTGGAATAACCTTAATGTATATACATGACTACAATCATCCATTGATTGGCTTTTGGGCATATTACTAACAATATCTCACTTGCACTAAAGCCAATCATGCATGTACTTAATACCAATGGATGGACAATGACCATCATGCTTCTACTATGTGAGCGGCTTAGTCAGAGGATCTACTAAATTGTTCTCAGAAGGAACCCTGCACAGCCTGACATCGCCTCTATCTATGATCTCTCTAATAAGATGAAAGCGTCGGAGTATATGTTTGGATCTTTGGTGGTATCTAGGTTCCTGAGCCTGTGCGATTGTCCCATTGTTGTCACAATAGAGCTCAATCGGACTGTGAATGCTCGGAACCACCCCAAGTTCAGTTACGAACTTCTTGATCCAAACAGCCTCTTTCGCGGCATCTGAGGCAGCAATGTACTCAGCCTCGGTTGTAGAGTCAGCAACTGTCTCTTGCTTTGAACTCTTCCAGCATACAGCACCACCTCCAAGACAAAAACACATAACCTGATTGCGATCTAAAGTCATCCCAATCAGTTTGGAAGCTAGCATCTGTGTAACCCTTTACAACAAGCTCATCAACGCTTGCATACACAAGGAATGCATCTTTAGTCCTTCTCAAGTACTTAAGGATGTTCTTAACCGCTGTCCAGTGACTTTCACCGTGGTCAGATTGATATCTGCTTGTCACACTCAAAGCATATGCGACATCCGGTCGGGTACATAGCATGGCATACATGATAGATCCTATTGCAGAAGCATAAGGGATCTTACTCATCCGCTCTCTCTCCTTAGATGTACTAGGACATTGATTCTTTGAGAGAGATATGCCATGTGACATGGGCAAGAAACCTTTCTTGGAATCTTGCATGCTAAACCTCTTTAACACCTTATCAATATATGTACTTTGACTTAGCCCAAGAAGCCTTTTGGATCTATCTCTATAGATCTTTATACCTAGTACGTAGGCAGCTTATCCTAAGTCCTTCATTGAGAAATTCTTTCCTAACCAAGTCTTTACAGACTGTAGTGTCGGAATATCATTCCCAATGAGTAGAATGTCGTCAACATACAATAACAAGAAAACGATGGTGCTCCGACTAACCTTCTTGTAAACACATGGCTCATCTTCATTTTTAATGAGACCAAACTGTTTGATTACTTCATCAAAACGAAGATTCCAACTCCTAGAAGCTTGCTTTAATCCATAAATGGATCTTTGCAACTTGCATACCTTGTTAGTATTTTCTGGAGTGACAAAACCTTCAAGTTGTGTCATGTACAAATCCTCTAAAAAATTTCCATTAAGGAAAGCGGTTTTGACATCCATTTGCCATATCTCATAATCATGGTATGCTGCTATAGCCAATAGAATCCGGATGGATTTAACCATGGCAATTGGCGAGAAAGTCTCATCATAGTCAATACCATGAACTTGCTTGAAACCTTTCGCAACCAATCGCCCTTTAAAGGTAATCACATTAACGTTCATGTCGGTCTTTTTCTTAAAGACCCACTTGCATCCAATAGGTTTTACCCCTTCAGGTGGATCAACCAAGGTCCATACCTTGTTTTTATATATGGATTCCATCTCTGAATTCATGGCTTCTAGCCACTTCTTAGAGTCTAGACCCGTAATAGCCTGCTGATAGGAAGTGAGCTCATCCTCTTCTATGAGCATCACGTCTCCAGTATGAGTCATAAGAAATCCATATCTCTCAGGCTCATGTCGAATCCCATCACACCTACGTAGTCTTTGTGTTACAAGCACAGGTTTTTCACCCACTACATCTTGTGGTTCCTGTCCTTGTTCCATCTCAGCCTCTATACCTCGAACTTCTTCGAGTTCTATTTTTTTCCTACTAATCTTTCTACAAATAAATTCTCTTTCTAGAAAAATAGCAGTCCGAGCAACAAACACTTTGTGCTCTGTGGGATTATAGAAATAATATCCTTTAGTTTCCTCAGGATATCCAACAAAGAGGCACTTGACGGATTTAGGGCCAAGTTTATCTGATGTTTCTCGTCTCACGAAAGCCTCATAACCCCAAATCCTCATAAAAGATAAATTGGGACGCTTTCCTGTCCATATCTCATATGGTGTCTTTTCAACCGATTTAGATGGAACACGGTTAAGTGTATAGGCAGCACTTAATAATGCATGTCCCCAAAATGAAGAAGGAAGGTCAGCTTGACTCATCATAGAACGAACCATGTCTAACAAAGTTATATTCCTCCTTTCAGATACACCATTCTATTGAGGCGTACCTGGTGGAGTAAGTTGTGATACAATACCACATTGCTTTAAATGATGAAGAAAATCTCGGTCTAAGTATTCACCTCCTCGATCAGATCGAAGCATTTTAATACTCTTGCTGAGTTGATTCTGTACTTCACTCTTGAATTCTTTGAACTTTTCAAAGGATTCTGACTTGTGTTTCATAAGATACACATAGCCATATCTACTGTAATCATCAATAAATGTAATGAAGTACTAAAAACCACCTCTAGCCTGTGTTGACATAGGTCCACATACATCAGAATGTATAAGACCCAACAAGTCCGAAGCTCTTTCTCCTTTATGAGCAAAAGGAGCCTTCGTCATTTTGCCTAATAAACATGACTCACATGTCTCATATGATTCAAAATCAAATGAGTCTAAAAGTCCATCTTTATGGAGTTTAGAAATACGAGTCTCGTTTATATGGCCCAAACGACAATGCCAGAGATAGGTTTCGTTAGAATCGTTTAATCTAACCTTCTTCGTATTAATGTTATAGACTGGTGTTTTTAGGTTTAGAACATACAAACCATTGCTCAAATATGCACCACCATAATAATTATCATTGAAATAAATAGAACAACAATTGTTCTTTATTACAAATGAAAAACCTTTCTTGTCCAGACAAGAAACAGAAATCAAATTCCTGCTTATAGTAGGTACATAATAGCAATCATCAAGTTCCAAGACCAAACCACTCGGTAAAGATAGATGGTAAGTCCCTACGGCTAATGCAGCAACTCTTGCTCCATTTCCAACGCGCAGGTCTGTCTCTCCCTTTGCTAATCTTCTACTCTTTCTCAGTTCCTGCACATTTACACAAATGTGAGAACCACATCCGGTATCTAATACCCATGATGCAGAGATAGAGATATTAGCTTCTGTAATAAAAATACCTGAAGTGGAAGTCTTACTTCCCTTCTGTTTCTTCACCTCATCAAGGTAAACAGGGGAGTTGCGTTTCCAATGGCCAGGTTTGTTGCAATGGAAACATTGTCCTTCCTTTGCAATACCACCTTTGGGTTTCAGCACATGGGGACAAGAAGATGCACATGCACCAAACTTTTTGGCACATTTCTTCTTCTTGTAAAACTTGGCTTTACCCTTTCCTTTGCCTTTTCCAACCATCAAAATGTTGTTGGATTTGTTTGCCTCCATCTGTTGCTCAACTGTTCCCAACATGTTAAGCAACTCAGACAAGGATTTGTCAAGATGATTCATATTGAAATTCATGACAAATTGGCTGTAACTATCCGACAACCATTGCAGGACTAGATCAATAGCCAACTCCTTTTGCAAGGGAAAACCTAGACCCTCAAGGCTCTCAATGTATCCAATCATTTTGAGCACATGAGGTCTCACCGGTGATGACTCAGCCATCTTGCATTGGAACAATGCCTTAGAGGTCTCATACCTCTCATGCCTAGCTTGCTCTTCAAAGAGCATTTTCAGGTGTTCGATCATATCGAAAGCACCCAAGTTCCCATGTTGCTTCTGAAGCTCAGAGTCCATGTTAACAAGCATAAGGCAAGCAACATCCAATGCCTCATCGACATGCTTCTTGTAAGCATCTCTTTCTGCCCTAGGAGCATTAGGCGCCGGTTCATTTGGAACGGGCCCTTCAAGGACAAACAACTTCTTTTCTTGTTTGAGGACTATCCTCAAATTGCGATGCCACTTTAGGAAGTTATTCCCATTCAGCTTTTCCTTCTCAAGGACGGATCGCAGAGATTATGTACTAGCATTTTGTGCCATAATAACTCTACAATATTGATCAAATCACACAAATAAATGTCATGTATACATATAATCACTTAATAAGGAATTTTATTAAATGATGCTCCTACTACATAAATCAAGATAATTATAAGTAGGCCAAGATCCATATTTCACTACAAGATTAGTCAGCTTTGGCTGATCACTTATATCATAGTTATTTAGGTAGACAACTCTTGTCAATTACTTCTCATGTAACTCCTGGATAGTTGAGTGAACAACACTTGTTTTTGTCTATCTCATAGACTTAGCTCAACTCCTTGCCTCTAAGTCCTCAATCCTATTGAGATGACCTAGTTAAGTTCAACCCATAACAAGCAGTTCGGATATTACAATTATCCAGTCGCACCTTGCTAGGATAAATATTGGCACCTTGCTTAAAACCTACCAAGTATTGATCTACGCAATGATGAGTGCTTATCATGGAAGGCAACACAAGAGGAACTTAATATTTACATCAACATATTATTCCTATACATCATATGCATGTTCTTGATAAATCATATATTGATGTTCTGTAAATTTGGAAACCAAAAATACATAAGAACATTGATGTCCAATATTGAATATCGATGTTGTAAGAATCTGATTCTTCCCAACAACTTGGCTGTGCACAGCAACATCCTTGTCCTGACTTGAACATCGATGTCTATTGGGCTCTGGAAGTCAAGAACATCGATGTCCTAACCTCCACATCGATGTTCATGAAGCTCTGGAACTCCAAACTATTTGGCAGAGCTCAAGAACATCGATGTTCAGTTCTTGAACATCGAAGTTTATAAATTCTCAAAGTCCAAATTTTGGCAGTAGTTTTTAAACATCGAAATCTAACGTATAAACATCGATGTTTGAAACTTCTGGAACTCAAGAACATCGATGTCCATTGCTAAACATCGATGTCCATGAGAATCTGGAGTCTCAAAACAATCTGACAGAAGGCATGAACATCGATGTTGAAACCTGAACATCGATGTTCAATCCTTTCTGCCAAGGCCACTTGACATGAGAACATCGATGTTCACTGGTCTCGACCAAGGCAAATCTTAATGTGAACATCGATGTTGATCTGATGAACATCGATGTCCTGGCCCTGCTACACTAGAACGACAATCATTCTATACACAAACCGACAATCGATTTTTCCGAGTCGAACTCTTCGACTTACTGCCAATAACACCTTGATTGATATCACATACCAATCAAGTTCTTGTTGTCAAAACACTTTTGACAAAACAACCTCAACATATATCACATATACAAATGGAATTCAATATATCATGATCATGTTACATCATATACAACACATCATATATATTTGTAGGAACATATCACACATATGCACAACAAATTCGGTTTAGAACTTCACAAGAGGCTCCGCTACCACTTGTATGGTTGAGGTCTTTCACCCAACTGTTGAGATGAACCAGCAAGAGCCAGACAAAAGTCCCGCCCCTCTATAGTATCCACACGAACCGTTGATGACTAGTCGGGAATCGTCTCACGATCTCCAACCCGAGCACTCCCGAACGGTGCTAGCTACGGATTTCCGGGAGCTATGTGGTGTTTCTTTCTTTCTCAAAGAATGAGTGTGTGTGTATGTGTTCTTGCCTGGTCTGAAAACTCAGAATTCAGAATGCAAGAGAGAGAGAGTGTACTCATATTACTCAACCCAATTAGTGCATAGATTAAACAGACAAGGGACCAACATAATGGCCAACATAATGGTCCACCATCAAACATGATTATGACCCCATTATCTTGTCTACCGCTAAGCACTAATGGGATTACACATCACATGCAATCAGGTTTGGCTCAATAATTCTAACAATTATTGAAAAAACCAGCCCAAAACGACCTTGGTCCAACCACGGTCCAACCACACCTGGTCGAACTATGGTCCAACCATGGTTCAACCACCCGCTCGAATCAACAGTTCTATATGTGTGACCTTGTAGGCACTTGTAACGTTTGGCAATAATCCTAAAATCTCATTTTACAATTATAAGCAAAGAGCGGCGTCTAGCAACACATCATTGCTACCCAAACGACAAGATCAGTACTGATTCAATATGCCTCGGAAACATGTCATCGTCCTTTCATCCCATTATCAAGATTAAACACGAGACATAGAAAATGTCAATCTCGTATATGTTTAATCTTAGTTTCTTGATCCCCGAGTTAACTATGTAAAACCGGATACTCATGATATCACTATATCATATAATCCGAGCGTGGCCACGCATTTACAGTTCAACTCTATCAAGAGGACCATCTGATAATATACCCGTTATATGGGTTGGACCAATCCCATCTTGATCGATCAAAACCCACTACCCATTACATCATATACCCAATGATTACCTTTACGTCTACTCAGTTACGAGTGACTAGGAATAATATCAAAGTATACGACTTATATGTTGGGAACCTTGACGATCTCAGGTCTAAGGACAATACATATAAGAACCACTAATGACAATCATATAACGTTCCTTGTAGGGTTCTTATGTGGGTCGGTCCATTCCACAAGTTCTCTAACTTGTACCCGTATGTAGAATTCATATCTCATATAATTTTCAACATACGCTAGTCTTAATTTATTATTACAACCCATCCATAATAATAATCGACTAGGGACATTTAAGAATATATAATATTCTAGGGTTATAAATATGTGCAAGCGTTTTTCTCTTAAACATATTTATTGGAATAACCTTAATGTATATACATGACTACAATCATCCATTGATTGGCTTTTGGGCATATTACTAACATAGTTCCCATAGAACTTATTTATCTACCCACATCAAAGTTGATCTACTATTTCCCATTAACCATTTAGACCCTGGATTTGTGGTCTTCTTTCCTTATAATAAATTACTCCATGTCGACGATGCACGCTATCCTCTACATTGAGGAATTTTATTTCGCAAGAATACTTTCCTTTAGAATTTTTCAACAATAGCACATTAGGAGTATAAAGTAGCCGCCAGCATTGATTAGTATGGCAAGCCAAGTTCAAGACTTCAAGATCTTTAACACCTAATTCCCTTCTTCTTTTCTTTAGCACATCTTGTCCCAACTTATTCAATGGATTTTCCACCAGCAACATGAGACCAATAGAAATTTGCAGCAAGGCTTCGTAAACTCTTGAAAAGTGTTTTAGGAAACTTGAATATGCCCAAGGCATATGTGGAAATTGTAAGGATCCAGGTGCATAAATAGCAGAGAAACACACAACAGAATATAATTGAAACTGTCACAGGGTCCATGTGAAACTAGATACACCGAATGATAATGATTTGTATTTGAGATCTTTTACTCAACTGTTGAGTTGAATTAGGCGAAACCAAATGATTAATCTGATTTCTACAAGGTATCCACATGAATTGTGAATCCACACCAGTCGTCGTCACATGATCTCTAGTTCGAGCTCTCTCTCTTTCACTCGTCTTATAGTGCTACGTACCTTCCGAAAACAAAGAAAGATGCTAAGATTTGGTGTTTTGTTGTTATGTATTTTAACGTTGTGAGAACCCGAAATTTTTAGTGTGTTTACACATGTGTGTCATTCTGTCAATATACATCACTATATATATGACGACCCAACCCTAACTATTTTGGGTTAACCCTAATCAAATTAGGGTTATGATTCGGACTTTATAATAAGCTTAATATGGACTTATATTAGTAACTTGAAATTAGCCAATATAATAATCCAAACCTTTTTGAAACTTTAGCTCAAAATAATTGTCCGAAGTGTGCAATCTTATACGCTCTAATCACATTGATAATAATTATTTATAATTATAAACAATAAGTGGTGTATAGCAACACATCATCGCTACCCAAGTGACAAGATTAATCCTATAGGAAATGTAAATAGGAATTAGTATGATATGCGGAAAGCGAAAAGTGAGCACTATAATCACATAGCATATGATTGTAGACAAGCACATAAAATGAATGAATAAATTGGTGCGAATCAATGTACGACACTATTATTGATATGGAAATAAATATAGGGATAAATAGAAATTGTATTATTATGTTGAATTTGCCATAGTCTGTACATGTCATGGACTCTATGTTTATAGAGCCTAAATATAATATTATTTCTTTTTGGGTGCAAGTCTTGCTAGTCATGGCTTCTTTGGTAAGCTTTGGCGAAACTTATCGGACACGCTGAATTTCTCGGGTTTCCTGCCTATATTTCGTGGCTATTGTGGGGATTGTCCTTCTGAGCTAGTATGGGTTGCACCATGTTGGGCTTCCAGTTTGGACTTATGTGGGTGTAGGTAACGAATTAAGATGGATTGGTCATTGCTTGGCCTTCTTTGATTGGGCTGTCGGGCTTTATAGATCATGAGCTCAAGCTCGTTGGGCTTATAAGTACTTTTTGGTCATATCATTTAGGCCCCCAACTGGTCCGACTTGGAACAAGTTTGGGCATTTGAGTATTTGTGGCCTTTTGGATGTCATAGTTGTTAGTAATATGCCCAAAAGCCAATCCATGGATGATTGTAGTCATGTATATACATTAAGGTTATTCCAATAAATATGATTATGAGATAATCGCTTGCACATATTTATAACCCTAGAATATTTTATATTCTTAAAATGTCCCTAGTCGATTATTATTATGGATGGGTTGTAATAATAAATTAAGACTAGCGTATGTTGAGAATTATATGAGATATGAATTCTACATACGGGTACAAGTTAGAGAACTTGTGGACTGGACCGACCCACATAAGAATCCTACATGGAACGTTATATGATTGTCATTAGTGGTTCTTATATGTATTGTCCTTAGACCTGAGATCATCAAGGTTCCCAACATATGAGTCGTATACTTTGATATTATTCCTAGTCATCCGTAATTGGGCGGACTTAAGGGTAATCATTGGGTATATGATAAATGTGTAGTGGGTTTTGTGTGATCCAGAGGGGATTCGTTCAACCCATATAACGGGTATATTATCAGATGGTTTCTTGATAGAGTTGAACTGTTAAATGCATGGCCATGCTCGGATTAGGTGATATGGTGATATCACGAGTATCCGTTTTACACAGTTAACTCGGGGATCAAGAAACTAAGATTAAATATATACGAGATTGACATATTCCATGTCTCGGTTTAATTTTGATAATGGGACGAAGGGATGATGACATGTTTCGAGGCATCTAGAATCAGTACTGATCTTGTCGTTCGGGTAGCAATGATGTGTTGCTAGACGCCGCTCTTTGCTTATAATTGTAAATGAGTTTACAATTATTGCCGGACGTTACAAGTTCCTACAGGGTCACACACATACAGCCGTTGATCCGAGCAGGTGGTTGAACCGTGGTTGGACCATGGTTCGACCAAGGTGTGGTTGGACCGTGGTTGGACCAGGGTCGTTTTTGGGCTGGTTTGGTTCAATTATTGTCAGAATAATTGACCAAACTTAGTGCTGTGATGAGTTGGTGTGTTGGTGCATTAGTGGGAGACATATTCATGTTGCTTAATGGTCCACCTTGTTGGCCATTAACTCCACTACATTATGCTTTTGATGGGGTTGAGTAATCTGATTACTCTAGCATTCTTCCTCACTTGCTTGAGAGTTTTCAGAGCTTTGAGAGTGTCTTGAGGTCTGAAATTTTCAGAGGCAGAACACCACACATCTTCTTGAGAAAGAAGAAAGAAAACACCACAAACACAACTCCCGGAAATTTGTTGCTAGCACATCAGTTCGGGAGAGCTCGGGTTGAAGTCGTGAGACGTTCTTCAGCCGGTTACAACGATTCGTGTGGATACCATAGAGGGGCGAGGCTTACGTCTGGCTCTTGCTGATTCCGGCACTTCAGTTAGGTGGAAGATCCTAACCGTGTAAGGTACGAAAATTGTTATTCGGTTTATACGCTTCACATGTGTTCCTATGTTGTTTCCGGTTTTTCCGATGCGTATTTTCGTTGCTTTTGAGTGTCAATTGCATGTCCGGATACTTACAGTGATAGCGGAGCTACTTGTGAAGCTCTAAACTGAATTCATGTTCATATGTTACATGTGATGTAGCTTGAACTTGTTTAGGTGTATGTGATATGCTGGAATTCTTTTTAGTATATGAGATATGCTTGCATATGTGTGATATGCTGAATTTATATATGTATTTGTTTGATATGTTTTTAGTATATATACATGATATGTTCTATGTGATAAAGCATGATCATGTTATATTGTATTCAATTGTGTATATGTGATATATATGTTGTTGAGGTTGTTTTGTCAAAAGTGTTTTGACAACAAGAACTTGATTGGTATGTGATATCAATCAAGATGTTATTGGTAGAAAGTCAAATGAGTTCGACAAGGGTGCTTGAAAGGTATATGATACCTACAACATTGATGTTTAAGCTTCAACATCGATGTTCTCTTAGGTCGATTATCGACCGAGAGGTCAAAACATCGATGTTTAAGTGTTAACATCGAAGTTCTATGCACTCGAAAACCTCCAACATCGATGTTTGATGGTCAACATCGATGTTTTGAGGGTTCGGCAACCTCCAACATCGATGTTTGAGTTCAACATCGATGTTTTGCAGATTCGCAAACTCCAAACATCGATGTTGAAGGGTTCAACATCGATGTTGTGGAACCCAGTAACTTCAACTGCGAATTCGAGGCAGAAGGAGGCCGAATTGGTATCTGGCCTGAACAGAAAAGTTGTAGCCCTACTTCTTAGCTTTCTAGGGACACCAAGTTTGCACAAATCCGAGTTCTACAGCTCTGGATATGGCCGAAATACTAAGTGCTGCCAAGTAGTTAGGAGAATCAGATTCTCAAAACATCGATGTTCAAGTTAGACGTCGATATTCACATGTATTTTGGTTTCCAAATTTACATAACATCAATGTATGATTTGTTGATTATATGCATGTGATGTATGAACATATGTTGATGTAGATATTAAGTTCTTAATTGCCTTCCATGATAAGCACTCATCATTGCTTAGATCAACACTAGGTAGGTTTTGCCAAAGCAAGGTACCTATGTTTATCCTAGCAAGGTGCGAGTGGATAATTGTAATATCTCGATTGCTTATTGTGGGTTTGGACTTAACTAAGTCATCTTAATAGGATTAAGGACTTAGAGGCAAGGGTTGAGTAATGTCTGTGAGATAGATATGGACAAAGTGTTGTTCACTCAACTATCCAAGAGTTACATAGAGATGTAATTGACAAGAGTTGTCTACCTAAATAGCTATGATGTAGGTGATCAGCCAAAGTTGACTTATGTTGTAGTGAAATATGGATCTTGGCCTACTTGTTGTCATTTTATTGATTCATAGTAGGAGCATCATTTAATAAAATTCCTTGTTGAATGATTTGTGTATGCATGACTCTTATTTGTGTGAGTTGATCTTTGTTGTAGAACTACCATGGCACAAAACACAGGTACACTATCATTGCGATCGGTCCTTGAGAAGGACTAGCTGAATGGGAATAATTTCCTTAAATGGTATCGCAATTTGAGGATTGTCCTCAAACAAGAAAAGAAGCTGTATGTCCTTGAAGGGCCAGTTCCGATGGAACCGGCGCCTAGTGCTCCTAGGGCAGAGAGGGATGCTTATAAGAAGCACCTTGATGATGCATTGGATATAGGATGCCTCATGCTTGTTAACATGGAATCTGAGCTTCAGAAGCAACACGAGAACATGGGGGCGTTCGATATGATCGAACACCTGAAAATGCTCTTTGAAGAGCAGGCGAGGCATGAGAGGTATGAGACCTCTAAAGCATTATTCCAATGCAGGATGGCCGAGTCATCACCCGTAAGGCCGCATGTGCTCAAAATGATCGGATACATTGAGAGCCTTGAGGGTCTTGGATTTCCTTTGCAAAAGGAATTGGCTGTAGACCTTGTCCTGCAATCGTTGCCGGACAGTTACAGTCAATTTGTCATGAACTTCAACATGAACCATCTTGACAAATCCTTGTCTGAGTTGCTCAATATGTTGGGAACAGCTGAGCAACAAATGAAGGCAAATAAATCCAACATATTGATGATTGGAAAGGGCAAAGGAAAGGGTAAAGCAAAGTTCGACAAGAAGAAGAAGAGTGCCAAAAGGTTTGGTGCATGTGCTTCTTCCTGTGATCATGTGCTTAAACCCAAGGGTGGAGTTGCTAAGGATGGACATTGTTTCCATTGCAACAAACCGGGCCATTGGAAGCACAACTGCCCTGTTTACCTTGAAGAGGTAAAGAGGAACAAGAAGGGAAGTGAGACTTCTACTTCAGGTATTCTCGTTATAGAAGCTAATATCTCTACTTCTGCATCATGGGTATTGGATACCGGATGTGGTTCTCACATTTGTGTAAATGTGCAGGAACTAAGAAAGAGTAGAAGATTGGCGAAGGGTGAGATAGACCTACGTGTCGGGAATGGAGCAAGAGTTGCTGCATTAGCCGTAGGGACTTATTTTCTATCTTTGCCTAGTGGCTTGGTTTTGGAACTTGATGATTGCTATTTTGTACCTACCATAAGCAGAAATTTGATTTCTGTATCTTGTTTGGACAAGAAAGGATTTTCATTTGTAATAAAGAACAAATGTTGTTCAATTTATTTCAATGATATTTATTATGGTGGTGCAAATTTGAGCAATGGCTTGTATGTTCTAAACCTAGAAACGCCAATCTATAACGTTAATACGAAGAAGGTTAGAATGAACGATTCTAATGAAACCTACCTTTGGCATTGTCGTTTAGGCCATATAAACGAAACTCGCATTGCTAAGCTCCATAAAGATGGACTAATAGACTCATTTGATTTTGAATCATATGAGACATGTGAGTCATGTTTGTTAGGCAAAATGACTAAGGCTCCCTTTACTGGTAAAGGAGAAAGAGCCTCGGACTTATTAGGTCTAATACATACTGATGTATGCGGACCTATGTCTACACAGGCTAGAGGTGGTTTTCAGTACTTCATTACGTTTACTGATGATTTCAGTAGATATGGCTATGTGTATCTAATGAGACACAAGTCAGAATCCTTTGAAAAGTTCAAGGAATTTAAGAATGAAGTACAGAATCAACTCGGAAAAAGTATTAAGATGCTTCGATCAGATCGAGGCGGTGAATATTTAGACCGAGATTTTCTTGACCATCTAAAAGACTGTGGTATAGTATCACAGCTCACTCCACCGGGTACGCCTCAATGGAATGGTGTATCCGAAAGGAGGAACAGAACCTTGTTGGACATGGTTCGTTCTATGATGAGTCAAGCTGACCTTCCTTCTTCTTTTTGGGGACATGCACTATTGAGTGCTGCTTTTACACTTAACCGTGTTCCATCTAAATCGGTTGAAAAGACACCATATGAGATAAGGACTGGGAAGCGTCCCAATTTGTCTTTTATGAGGATTTGGGGTTGTGAGGCTTACGTAAGACGTGAAGCATCGGATAAACTCGGCCCTAAATCCGAGAAGTGCCTATTTGTAGGATACCCTAAGGAAACCAAAGGGTATTACTTCTATAATCCCACCGACCACAAAGTGTTTGTTGCTCGGTCTGCTATTTTTCTAGAAAGAGAATTTATTTCTAGAGGAATCAGTGGGAGGAAAATAGAACTCGAAGAAGTTCGAGATCCAGAGACTGAGATGGAACAAGGACAGGAACCACAAAGTGTTGTGGATGAGAATCCTGTTCCTATAACACATGGACCGCGTAGGTCGGATAGGATTCGGCATGAGCCTGAGAGATATGGATTTCTCATGACTCTTACTGGAGACGTGATGCTCATAGATGAGGATGAGCCCACTTCCTATCAGCAGGCCGTTACGGGTCTGGACTCCCAGAAGTGGCTAGAAGCCATGAATTCGGAAATGGAATCCATGTATCAAAACAAGGTATGGACCTTGGTTGAGCCACCCGAAGGGGTAAAACCCATAGGGTGCAAATGGGTCTTTAAGAAAAAGACCGACATGGATGGTAATGTGATTACCTATAAAGGGCGATTGCTTGCGAAAGGTTTCAAACAAGTTCATGGTATTTACTATGATGAAACCTTCTCACCAGTTGCCATGATTAAATCCATCCGAATTCTGTTGGGTATAGTTGCATACCATGATTATGAGATATGGCAAATGGATGTCAAAAACTGCTTTCCTTAATGGAAATCTTTTAGAGGATGTGTATATGACACAGCCTGAAGGTTTTGTCGATCCAGAGAATGCCAATATGGTATGCAAGTTGCAAAGGTCCATTTATGGACTTAAGCAAGCTTCAAGGAGTTGGAATCTTCGTTTTAATGATGCAATCAAAGAGTTTGGTTTCATAAAAAATGAAGATGAACCATGTGTTTACAAGAAGGTTAGTGGGAGCACTGTTGTTTTCTTGTTGTTATATGTTGACGACATTCTACTTATTGGGAATGATATTCCGACACTACAGTCAGTAAAGGCTTGGTTAGGGAAGAATTTCTCAATGAAGGACTTAGGAGAAGCTGCCTATGTGTTAGGTATAAAGATCTATAGAGATAGATCCAAAAGGCTTCTCGAGCTAAGTCAGAGTGCATATATTGACAAGGTGCTAAAGAGGTTTAGCATGCAGGATTCCAAGAAAGGATCCTTGTCCATGTCACATGGCGTCTTTCTCTCAAGGAATCAATGTCCTAGTACATCTAAAGAGAGAGAGCGGATGAGTAAGATCCCTTATGCTTCGGCAATAGGTTCTATCATGTATGCCATGCTATGTACTCGACCGGATGTCGCTTATGCTTTGAGTGTCACAAGCAGGTACCAATCTGATCCCGGTGAGAGTCACTGAACAGCGGTTAAGAACATCCTTAAGTACTTGAGAAGGACTAAGGATGCATTCCTGGTTTACGGAAGCATTGATGAGCTCATTGTAAAGGGTTACACCGATGCTAGCTTCTAAACCGACATGGATGACTTCAGATCGCAATCAGGATATGTGTTTTGTCTTAGAGGTGGTGCTGTATGCTGGAAGAGTTCTAAGCAAGAGACAGTTGCAGATTCTACAACCGAGGCTGAGTACATTGCTGCCTCAGATGCGGCGAAAGAGGCTGTTTGGATTAAGAAGTTCATAACTGAACTTGGGGTGGTTCCTAGTATTAAGAGTCGGATTGAGCTCTATTGTGACAACAATGGGACAATCGCACAGGCTCAAGAGCCTAGATACCACCAGAGATCCAAACATATACTCCGACGCTATCATCTTATTAGAGAGATCATAGAGAGAGGCGATGTCAGACTGTGCAGAGTTCCATCTGAGAACAATGTAGAAGATCCCTTGACTAAGCCGCTCACACAGCAGAAGCATGATGGTCATTGCGCATCCATTGGTATTAGATATATGTACGATTGGCTTTAGTGCAAGTGGGAGATTGTTAGTAATATGCCCAAAAGCCAATCCATGGATGATTGTAGTCATGTATATACATTAAGGTTATTCCAATAAATATGATTATGAGATAATCGCTTGCACATATTTATAACCCTAGAATATTTTATATTCTTAAAATGTCCCTAGTCGATTATTATTATGGATGGGTTGTAATAATAAATTAAGACTAGCGTATGTTGAGAATTATATGAGATATGAATTCTACATACGGGTACAAGTTAGAGAACTTGTGGACTGGACCGACCCACATAAGAACCCTACATAGAACATTATATGATTGTCATTAGCTCATAGTAAAGGGTCATTGCGCATATATTATATGATTGTCATTAGCTCATTATATGATTGTCATTAGTCATGTATATACATTAAGGTTATTCCAATAAATATCGTTTATGAGATAAACGCTTGCACATATTTATAACCCTAGAATATTTCATATTCTTAAATGTCCTTAGTCAATTATTATTATGGATGGGTTGTAATAATAAATTAAGACTAGCGTATGTTGAGAATTTATATGTGATATGAATTCTACATACGGGTACAAGTTAGAGAACTTGTGGACTGGACCGACACACATAAGAACGCTATATGGAACGTTATATGTTTGTCGATAGCGGTTCTTATATGTATTGTCCTTAGACCTGAGACCATCAAGGTTCCCAACATATGAGTCGTATACTTTGATATTATTCCTAGTCATCCGTAACTGGGTGGACTTAAGGGTAATCATTGGGTATATGATAAATGTGTAGTGGGTTTTGTGTGATCCAGAGGGGATTCGTCCAACCCATATAACGGGTATATTATCAGATGGTTCCTTGATAGAGTTGAACTGTTAAATGCATGGCCATGCTCGGATTAGGTAATATGGTGATATCGCGAGTATCCGTTTTACACAGTTAACTCGGGGATCAAGAAACTAAGATTGAACATATACGAGATTGACATATTCCATGTCTCGGTTTAATCTTGATAATGGGACGAAGGGATGATGACATGTTTCGAGGCATCTATAATCAGTACTGATCTTGTCGTTCGGGTAGCAATGATGTGTTGCTAGACGCCGCTCTTTGCTTATAATTGTAAATGAGTTTACAATTATTGCCGGACGTTACAAGTTCCTACAGGGTCACACACATACAGCCGTTGATCCGAGCAGGTGGTTGAACCGTGGTTGGACCATGGTTCGACCAAGGTGTGGTTGGACCGTGGTTGGACCGTGGTTGGACCAGGGTCGTTTTTGGGCTGGTTTGGTTCAATTATTGTCAGAATAATTGACCAAACTTAGTGCTGTGATGAGTTGGTGTGTTGGTGCATTAGTGGGAGACATATTCATGTTGCTTAATGGTCCACCTTGTTGGCCATTAACTCCACTACATTATGCTTTTGATGGGGTTGAGTAATCTGATTACTCTAGCATTGTTCCTCACTTGCTTGAGAGTTTTCAAAGCTTTGAGAGTGTCTTGAGGTCTGAAATTTTCAGAGGCAAAACACACACACATCTTCTTAAGAAAGAAGAAAGAAAACACCACAAACACAACTCCCGGAAATTTGTTGCTAGCACATCAGTTTGGGAGACTCGGGTTGAAGTCGTGAGACGTTCTTCAGCCGGTTACAACGGTTCGTGTGGATACCGTAGAGGGGCGAGGCTTACGTCTGGCTCTTGCTGATTCCGGCACTTCAGTTAGGTGGAAGATCCTAACCGTGTAAGGTACAAAAATTGTTATTCGGTTTATACGCTTCACATGTGTTCCTATGTTGTTTCCGGTTTTTCCGCTGCGTATTTTCCTTGTTTTTGAGTGTCAATTGCATGTCCGGGATACTTATAATAGTATTTACATAAATTTTTTTTGAAGACTGCCTCATTAAAAAGCTCATCAGGAAATTAAACCAATGGGATAAAATCCTGACGAAGGAAAAGAGAGTGTTGTGTTTTCCTTATCATTAGGAAGGTTCCGAGGACGCTATAGCCCATTCTTTCTTGAAAATTCTTCAAATGTTGATGTTGGAAGCATCTTAATAAGCTTTGAAGTGCCTTCTTTAATAGTGGATTGTAACCCTGAGGCTACATCTTGAATCGAGAGATATGTACTCTTCTCAGCTGCTTGGGTAGGTACCCTTTTTGTCCCTTTTGAGAGGTCTACGTTCTCTCAGTATCCTCTTGCGGCTCCATTGACTTTTGCTCTTTCGGCATTTTAAAACCTACCATTTTGAGGATCTCCACTTCAGGATGCTTTTAGCATTAGACCTTCGAAGGGTCTTTGCGTTAAACCAACTTTGTTGGATTTTTGTGGAATCTTTGCTTTGGGACATTCTCGGAATTATGAACATTAGGCACCATTCGGGCTCTATTCTTGAACCTTCACAAAGGTCATGCTTCAAACCAATCTAGAGGTTACGAGGGTCAGGTACCTCTCAGCCTTCATTTTGGAACCTCTGTAGGGTTTAACTTCGGACAGCTCATGGGGTTGTAAACATCAAGAACCTCTCGGCCTCGGCATTGCCTTAATTAGGGGATATACAACTGTTATTGTGGCGCCCTCTTAAGAGATAGCGACCAACAAAATTGACTGTGGCGGACACCACACAACAGATTCACGGGAACACGTAAGCTAAGCGTTAAAGGCCTATACGTCTATCCACCACCATACCCAGGTGTGCGAGGCTGGTTCAATTCGAATTAATCGAGACAAAGTTTCGGACACCGGATAGAGAACAGAAAATAGAATCCATACGTCTATCTATATTCTTCGAGAGAGTCGAGCCCATTGGCGAGAAAAAGGCCTCAGCTCATAAATCACAATACCACACCACCAGCAAATCATAACAAAAGAACCACCCATATTCTCTCTTTTTTTTTTTAATTGCTTGATCGTCCTCCTTCCTTTTACCTTTTCCAGTTTTGACCACACAAAAAGATGCACTCTCCTGTACACGCCCCTCGTCCATTATTATAAAACCCCACCCAATTCACCAAAATTTGAAACACAGCCCCCTATCCCCTCTTTCCCCGATTCGCCATTGCTCACTCTCTTCCCCTCACTTCCCCCCATCTCCCTTTCTTTCTTTATTGCTTGTCCTTTTCCTTTTCTCCGTTATATTTCTTCTAATCAATGTTTAATTCATTCCCCTTCTCTTCTCTCCTCTCTCTCTCTGTGTGCAATAACAGCTGCGCTTTTGTATCCCTAGCTTATTAGCAAGCAATCCTTCTTGTACAAATCACGGCCGGGCCGGGGTCTTTTTTTTTTGCATTTCTGTTGCATCTAATTTTCATGTCTCGATGTTGTATTTTTTTTCTTTTTAATTTTCCCTTTGTCTTTGAAGGAATCAAAGATGATGTCGATGTAATAATGATGGTTGTGGAGTAACTAGGGTTAGGGTTCTCGATAGGCCGTTTTTGTTTTTATCTTTTATACCTTTAATGGAGATGGAGAGTGCGCGTAGATCCTTCGATAGATCGAGAGAGCCACAACAGCAGCCGGGGTTAAAGAAGCCCCGGTTAGCCGCGGCCGAGGAGCCTTCCCTCCCAAACCCTAACGGTCGCCCTTTCGCTTCCAGGCAGGCTGCGGCTCTGGCTAGGCTCAGAGCTGAAAGGGATTCCGAGACCAATGATTCCACCCGGAGCGGCGGAGGCGGAGGCTACCATCCGCAGCAGCCGCATCTTTATCAGGAGCTGGTGAGCCAGTACAAGACGGCACTGGCAGAGCTTACCTTCAATTCCAAGCCCATAATCACCAACCTCACTATAATTGCCGGGGAGAATCTTCACGCTGCAAAGCCTATTGCTGCCACTATCTGCGCTAACATTCTAGAGGTGAATGAAACAATCCAGTCCCGATTCAAAATTCCATTATGCAATTGAAATTGTACCCCCTCCCCCCAAAAAAAGAAAAAAAACCAGAGAGAGTAGCGGTAGTAATAGTCTTGTTTGTGGTAGAAGAGTGTAAATCCCAGATAATAAGAACCTTTTCAATCAAGCAGAAATTAGTTGCGAGAATCACTGTAACCTTTTTGCTTGTCTTTATTATTATTTTTTTTTAATTTTACTTACATATTACCAAGTATGCCTATAAGATATGAGATCAACTGGAAGGCTCTACCAAATTCTTTATGAGCTCATTGATGTATGAGATGCGACACCAATGCCCTTTGTTTGCATTATCTTGTTGTTGTCTTGCGAGTTGTATGTTTGCATTATACAGGTTCTCCACGAGTTGCAATCCAAACACTGTCATCTCTTCCGATCATGTGTATGTTGCAGAAAGCTGTTCTGTCTTGGCAACCAAATGGATTGGTTCGACAAGTCTGCTGAATGTACTTCTTTAAAGTTTGCGGCGATATTTTCCTTATATAGTTTGTCCGGAGGCCCTAGAAGAATTTCTCAGTGCACACACTGAATGCTACTGTCTACTGCTGTCAATACTTTGTGGAAATATTGGTGTTGTTTGGAGAGATCTTTATAGAGAATTAAAATGTATTTTTCCTCTTTAAGATGAAAGGGGTTAACTTCATTCTTCATAGCTCTTTTGTGGCTAGTGGAATTCCACAACCTCTGTTGTGCTTCCAAATGGTGGAAAAGCGTATTGGAGTTGATGTATGTGAGTTGTGATGCACTGAAGCATACAAGGGGGCTGGAACTGGATAAGCAGCATCAGTGAAGGCAGAAGGGAAAAAGAAAAAGATGAAATCTTCATTTTGAAGGTTTTAATCAGATGGGAGGTTGAGTCCTCCGTTGTGCTTACTTTTGTCTGATGAACCATTGTTAGGTTCATTCTGATGACTATGGGTGTCCTAAGCAACAAGCCATTTTCTTGTGTGGTTGTTTGTTGTTCCAATTATTCTTGGGAAAGACTTGCTTGTGGAAGTATGATAGTAACCCCTGTTTAGGGGCCTGATATGAGTTTAGTACATGAATATAATCAGGCTTTTCTATTTCATTCACTTATTCTGCTTCATCATATGCTTAAACCTTGCCCTTCTCATGCTTCTTCTAATCTTAAAAACATTAAACTTGCAGGTTCCCAGTGAGCAAAAGCTGCCATCACTTTATCTTTTAGACAGCATTGTAAAGAATATTGGACGAGATTACATAAAATACTTTGCAGCAAGACTACCTGAGGTTAGATTCTGGTTCCGTGGCATCATGTTTTGCACTTTAGATAAAATGAGACATTCTACTTGCGTTGATGATGGTTATCAGAAGAATTTTGTGTGGTAGAGCTTCAATTCCAGATATTGCACATGTAAATGTGAAAAAAACTGGGATAGTCCTGTGCTGACGGATACTTTTCTAGTATCAAAAGAAAAAAAAAAGTGAAAAAGACTGCTTGGACAGCACGTGATGGGTTCATTCGAGCAGGCAGTCACGTTACTGTATCGTTCTTTTGATGCACCATTATTTTTATGCTTATTATCTCTCTTGTTATCACTAAGTAGTTACTGACTGCCTTGAATCTTAGGTATTCTGCAAGGCATACAGGCAAGTAGATTCATCTGTGCATCAAAGTATGCGACACCTTTTTGGAACCTGGAAAGGAGTCTTTCCGCCTCAGCCACTTCAAATGATTGGGAGGGAGCTTGGTTTTACTCCTGCAGCAAATGGTTCATCTTCAGGAACCACAACATCTAAGCCTGATTCTCAGTCTCAACGTCCACCGCATAGCATTCACATCAATCCCAAGTACTTGGAAAGACAGCATCTTCACCAGGCGGGGCGGGTTAGTGGAATCTTCTTAGTTGTTGATGTGATTGAATTTTGAAATAATTACTATGATCTGGTTTGGTGGTCACTTTACCCTTGAGTTTTAAATGCTGAAAATATTCTCTTGCTGGTTTTTTCTGCCTCTGTTAGTTTGGTAAGGACATTGGTGTCTCTCTGGTGAGCTTTACCATCTCAGTGATTATGTCCTTAACTTGGGGTGTTTTGTTTGATAAAGGCAAAAGGGGTGGTGGATGATGTGATTGGTCCTATGGCAAACTCAACTGAGGATGTGGAAAGACCAGATAGAGCAGTGAGTATAGGTGCTGGGCGGACATGGCCAGATCCTGGTGTTAAAGTTCCAGTATGTAGAAACATTATTTATTCAGTTTTTTTCTAAAATTTGGATACCATTCCTTCATTTGCAATCTATGTATGCTTTTGGATTCATAATATACTAATTTTGCAGAACATTCAGCATTCTCATAGAGAAGTACTAAGTGAGCCTGTTCTTGAGAAGAAAAAAATTGGGGTAGTATATGGGGACTATGAATATGGTTCTGATGTTGGTAGGACTTCAGGCTTTGGAGTTGGTAAAATCAGTGGAAGGGTTTCGGAGCAAGGGCATGACAAGCCTTGGATGGGAGCTGGAAGTGGTGTTACGGAGACAATATCTGGGCAAAGAAATGGTTTCACTATGAAGCATGGATTTCCAAATTACCCTACATCTAAGTCCAATGTCGATTTGCATCTACAACCAACGCAGAGCACTGTGAGAAGAAATGCCTCTGGGACGTCTACCAGCTGGAAGAATTCTGAGGAAGAAGAGTTTATGTGGGAGATGCACTCCAGAGTATCAGAACAAGATGAGGCTATTCGCCCCACCAATGCTCGGGAAGACCGTTGGCCTCCTGATGATTCTCAGAAATTGGTAAGAATTTAAGCTCAATTTAAGCTCAAAGCCGAGTTTGACGTTTCCTGTTTATGTTTTAAGATGAGAAACCAATTCCTTTAATAAGAACATAAAAAAGGGAAAACCTAGTGAACTAATATGGACATCAAATCAAATTGTCAATCTTCAAAATTTCCGCTTCTATGCTATTCGGTGAGGATCAAATCTAATGTAATGGAACCTAAACTTGCTGTTTCTCATTTCTTCTGGAAGGAATGTATGTACTATGTACATACAACTTTTTACCCCAGAATTCTGGAAACTATTCCTTATTTAGTTGCTTCATTGTGTTTCTTTTTTCTTTCTCTCATGTCCAGGAGGTTGAAAACATTCTCCAAAAACTGCCAACTTCACACATGAGTGTATCAAGGTTTGACAGGGAGCCTTCTTCTGAATCCTCTGAACAAAAGGAAAGTACAAGTTTTGGTCATCGTTTATCTTCACCATGGAGATTGCAAGAATCGCCCTCCAATGATGTCCTTTCAGGGACGGAAGGTTATTCAGCTAACACTGGTGCTTCGCTGACAAATGGAAGTTCTTTGGCTAACATGGCTGTTCGACCACACATGATTTCTTCTCACATGGGAACTGCAGGCTTTGGGTTTCTGGAAAATGCATCATCAGGGTCCACGGGATCCTTGGGGAAGCAGAGGTTTCAGGCTCTGGGTGCTGCAGGACCGTCTGAACAGTCATCCAAGAATCAGCATTCACCTTCTCCAGTGCACCTTCCCCATCAGCAATTCCAAAGTTCTGTTGAGCAAGACTTTCGTCGGTCTCAGATGCTGCTTCAACCTGACTACAAAGCACCTCAAGTTTCCGGAAATTTGCTGCCGCGGCATGGTAATTTGAAAAAATTGCGGCCTGAAGGTCAGCAATCAGCTGCTGCTTCAGCACCTTCTCAATCAAGTCTTCATTATCCTTCACTGCCAAAACAAGCAGATGCCAAAGTTGGACTTCCTGGTCAGAGACCACCTGCCTCAGTAGTCTCTAGCACAAAAAATACTGCAAGTTTTGCATCAGACCATTTGAATCTTCTTTCTGTGGAATCTACTAGTCGCTCGAGCACTAGTAGTTTGTTGGCTGCAGTTGTGAAGGCTGGCATTCTGTCTAATATAACAACTGGCGGCCTTTCAAGTCAAACTCTGCAGGATGTCAATCAAATACCATCACAGCCAAGTATAAAGCCTCCTCTTCCAAGTGGGGATCCCACTCAGATTTTATCTTCAGGGCCTGCTGTTACAGCTGTATCTTCATCATCTTCTTTATTGGTTGATAGCTCAAAAGCTGCTGTAGATGTGTCTCGGAGTAAAGAAGACCAACGACCTCTGCCCCTTGGTCTAAAACCATCTTCTGCACAGATTCCAAGTGCCGCGAGCAAGGAGACAAATCCACTATCAAACCTTTTGAGCTCATTAGTTGCAAAGGGTTTGATATCATCAAAGTCAGAGGTACCAACTGCTTTGCCAAAGCAGATGCCTACTCAATCACAGAATTCAAAACCAGATGCTGCCACTCGTAGCTCCTCCCCTGTCTCTTCTGCTGTTCCCCATTCATCCACCGGAGATGAAGAATCTATTTCTGAAGCTGACGAGAAAAGTGCTGTTTCATTGCCTCAACCTGAAAACGTTGTAATAGATAATCTCATTGGCTTGGACTTCAAGTCGGAAATAATTCGAGAATTGCACCCACCTGTGATCAGCGCACTCTTTGATGATCTTCCACATGAATGCAGCATATGTGGTCTTAAACTCAAGCTTAAAGAACGGCTTGATAGACACTTGCAGTGGCATAGCTGGAAGAAGTCTGAACAGGATGGTATAGGAAGGGTGACAAGAAGATGGTATGCAGATTCAGGGAAGTGGGTTGCTGGAAAGGCAGGACTTCTAGTAGAACCTGAGTCTTCCTGTTTGAAAGACGGGGTTGGGCAGATGATTGATGAGAATGAGCAAATGACTTCGGCTGATGAAGATCAGTGTGTATGTGTTATATGTGGTGAGCTATTCGAGGATTATTATAGTCAGGAAAGAAATAAATGGATGTTCAAAGGAGCAGTGCGGATGACAATCATATCTCAGGATGGTGAGATGGGAACTTCAAATGTGAGCGCCAAAGGTCCCATTGTACATGCAAGTTGTGCGTCACAGAATTCATTTCATGAAGCTAGATGTATTAAGATGGTAAGGCACTTCAATATTTTAAAATTCTTCAGATAGTAGCATGTCCCCCATCTAATATTTCTACATTTCTTAAATTAGTCATCAATTTTACTTGCTCAAAATGATATGCTTGCTCTTATTTGTAAGCTAGAAGCACAAAACATATTGACCTTTTCTGTGTAGCTTTGAATGCATCAACGATTGTTCCGCAGCCTGCCTTCTATTTTCAACATAATTAGCCGAATGATATGTTATCATTACTCTAAATTCTTGTCAACACTCTTGTTTTCATAGTTTCACAGATTGTCTCCAATTCCCTTTTTTTGGACTCCTGCTTCTGACTGGATGATAAATGGAATTTCTTCTTTTTGTTTGCTAGGAAATGGAGGCATAATGTGTTGAGGTAAAGCAATATATGTTTGCGGACTGCCAGGGATCCAAATGTTCAGGTTTATGGTAAATTATTCTGTGAATGCTGTCTAGTGCTAACCTTTGTTGTGCATCAAACTGCAGCTGAAGGATGTCTTGTAGCCTTCCAGCTTATTTTTGCTCTTTTTCTATGAAGTTTATAGTGCAACAGAAATACATATAGATTCCAGATAGTTTCCCAACATGTTTGTCGGTGATATGATTGATGTGTTTTTGGGATCACTTTGGTTGAATTTGCGCTTGATGCTGTGATGCCAGATTGCAGTTAAAACGCTTGGACACTTACCATCCAGCTTTTACTGTAAGCTTGGGGGCCTCTATCTAATTACAATCACAAATAAAATGGAGTTTTCACTTTCTCCGCCCATTTTTTCCACATTTGGGTGTGTATGGCTTAGATAAGCTTAATCTTTTTTTGATCTGAATAAGCTTAATCTTTTAATAATAGACGATAGCATTCCACGGATAATTTGTTGCAACTTCTGAGTAATTGTTATTGTTGGCTTCTTGGTGTTGCATCCACGGATGAAACTTTATGTTTCTTTTTTTCCCTTTTGTCGAGAACATAAAGATAAAATTTTATGTTCAGTGATATTTTTGAACCTTATGCATAATTTTTTTTTTTTTTTTTTTTATGTTCAGTGATATCGCTTATACATATTTTTGTGGCTTATATATATTTTGATGGCCCCTGCCCGGGCCATACAATCGAACAGATGAGAAATTCTAATTCTCAAACCTAAACACCACATCCACAGATATGCAGGTAATCCGATAATGGACCCGGTCTATAAATTGTTGGTTCCTAGATTGATTCAATGGAAAGATTGGAGTTACCTTTAGATAGACATGCCACACTGTTGATTGTATTCTTAGTGTTCGGGCCTCCTTTGCAGTCATAAGGCCCTCTCTTTCGGACTTATATTTTGATTCTCATGAAGCCGTAGATGTCAATCAAGCCCGCCTCTCTCAAGAAATTCACTTGGAATCCGGTCATCATGAAGCACACCCCTCCAATGGTCTCTTAGACACACTCTAGCTAGACGGTTCTTGATCGAAGTTGAAAGACTGCCTCCTTAATGATCGTCCGAGTATGCCTGGTAGGAGTGGCCTCTATCCTCCACAAGCTTAGTGGTCCCAAAAGTTCAGTATTTATGGTTGTTGCCCTAAAGAAAGAAAGAAAGAAAGAAAGAAAGAGAGAGAGAGAGAGAAAAAGAGTCTGCTAGGTTGAAAACCCGGACGGGCGGCTTAGGCAAGAGTTAGGACATGCCTGCTAGGTTGAAAACCCGAAAGGACGGCGTAGGCAAAAGTTAAGGGCAAAAACAAAAAAAGGGGCTAGTAACCAACAATGACGAGAGAGAAATATTCACATACTAGACCACATTCCTCCACATTATGAAGACTACTAATTGAAGATAGACCACTAAGCTAGCCATGCACAGTCATCCAGGCACATCATCTATGTCTATTCTCAAAGGGATATCCACTCATCCATTGACGTTGCAAGATGATTCTTCTTCGATTGAACCTTTCAACAAGAAACGCTCGCCCTTAGGGTCCTAGTTAGAGTTCGAAGTGAACGAGCTCATAGTCGTTAGGGATCATTCTCCTTGAAGGTTTCGTATTTTTGAGGAGATAACTCGCCTTTGTTTTGAAAATGCTTAACTTCCACCCTGTCTCGAATGTTTTCAAATTTCATGCATCATGTTAGGCGCATTTGCATCCAAACACGTCATGTAGAACCCCGATGGGTTAGATCAACTGGTTGGAGTTGTTCTAGCGTAACCAAGGGATCTCGAGTTCGAGTCTTGGGAACGCAGCACTTTAGGGGCTAGTGGCGTCAACCTTTATGGTTCCAATCATGCCATGAGCTGGATTAGTCTGGGTTCGTTGTTATCCCTTAAAGGTGGGTTGGCCCAGGACACTAATGCGAAAGCAAAAAAAAAAAAATGTCATGTAGAAGTAGGGAGCATTTGCATCCGAGAAAAGAGAGAGAAAGAAACGAGAGAAGAAAAGGATGGGAGAAGCGAAAGAAAAGAGAAGAGAAGAAGTAAGGGGAGGGCGGAAAAAAAACGAGAAAAGAAAAGAAAAGGAAAAGAAGAGAAAGAGAGAGAGAGAGCAACATGCATGTAGAAACTACGGGCACCCCCATGCATTGAAAATAAAACAGATTTGATATATGCTCATGCATCACTTAGACATAGGACATCGATTCCTTAGGTAAGGTAGATTTGACTAAAGGCGAATTGTTAATAAAGGCAACAACATCATCACCTTGTGCAGACTTACAAGTCCTAGGGCATGGCATACCCGAATCATTTAAGAGGACATTGGTTATAGGATAACGAGCACACCATGCCCACACCCGAGAGAAAGACACTGGAACAACATGTAGACTCTAGGGGCATGTTATACTCCAATTTCATTGAGATGATAAGGGCACATCATATCCCGATGATTTTACATTGATTTTAGATTTGTCAAAAGGCGCATCACATCTTATTTTTGTTTGTAAGTCGTTTAAGACGATTTTTGTAGAAGTACACTAAGGACGTGCCATGCCCCGATTTTTTATGCTAACTTGTTTTGATTCGTCGTGTCAATTTCCTAGTTGTGTTTTAGGGGGGCATGTCATACCCCGACTATAGTTGACTTTAACTTGTCAAGTCGTCGAGTCAATTTACACTCAAAGGGCATTCTTAGTTGAGTTGTAAGGCCCAGTTGTTTTCTGAAAAATTGATGTGTTGTTGCTTTAGACCTTCTCAATGGAATCAGTTGTAAGCCCTAACCCTTTTATGAAATGATGCTAGAGGCATGGCGGGCTCCAAATTTGCTTTGATTTAGCAACGGGGCAGACTGTGCCCATATCATGAAACCAATTTTTGACAATGGGCACAGGATGTTACGAAACAATTCTCTCAATTTTTGAATGACGATATAGCATGCAAGACCACTCCCTCAATTGCTCGATTTAAATTGAATGACGGCATAACGTGTCTCAATACAACCTCCCTCAATTCCTGGATCTAATTTGAAAGTCGGCATGGCATGCTCCAATGTACAGTCACCACCGATTTGCTGATCAAAACTTAGGGGCATGCCATGCCCGAGGCTCAATCAGATTCCACAGGCCCGATGGGCCTATTTCAGATTCATAGAACATAGAAGGGGCACGCTTGGCCCAATTTGACAAGGTGCACGAGGTGCCCCGAAATACAAATTCCTTCTTAAACAAGTATCTAGATCAGAACAGAAAGCCAAGGGATAGATAATCCCTATATAAACAACCAAGGTTAGATGACCCCGCAACCTACCCCCAGCAGAACATCAGACAACAAGGTTAGATGATCCCTTGAGCTTTTCAAACTATCCCTCAGCGGTACAATAGACAATAGGGTGAGATGATCCCTTCAAACAGAGCACCCTCGGGATGAGATAATTCCCGATTAAGATAAACCCGGGATTCGATGTTTCTTGCAGTCTTCGATCATAAAATCATATCACCTAGCAGTGAATCCCAAATTTGTTTGTTCCTTGTCTAGCGTTTATTCACCCTAAGTTCCTAAGGATTAATCAACGAGGGTCATCTGTGAACACCCAAATTTGGACTTCTACATTTTATTAGTTTTGACTTTTAGAATGTTTTAACCCAAAATTGATTAGAAGATTTAATTTTGGGCTTAAGGTGTTTTATGAGTTTAATTAATAAAATATGGATATTCACAAGAGTTTGGCCCAGTAAAAATCAATCCTTGCAGCCCATTTTTTATTCCTGAGTTTCGTGGAAAATTAGAATTAAAATTACCATTTATAGGATATATGAGTTTATGGTAGAAAAGAGTTGATTTTGGGCTAATTAGGATGCATTGACGTTAATTAGAGTGATTGATTGAAGTAGCCAACAAGAATGGAGTGATTCGTGGTCTGATAATTTTAATCTCACGCTGAAAATCAATCAGAATCGGAATTAATGGTGATTGAAATCTAAAAAAAAAAAACGTGTTACTGTAGCAAGTGGCGGGAGGTCATCACGCGATGACCGCCACGCCGGACGGGCATGGAATCCAAGACCGCCACGTCAGGCGGACATGGAAGCCAAGAACGCCACTACCGGCAGTCATGTTGCGATGAGCGCCCGTCAGTGGCAGTCATGCTGCACTGTTACGGGATCTTCCTTAAATTTTGGCCCGCTTAATCAATCCCACTCATTTTCGACCTGATGTTAAGTAAGAATCCTGTCAATTATGAGGTCCATGACCTGTACACTCCCAGAACTCTATAAATAGAGCCTTCCATTCACTCCTAAGACGTACAACAAGAGCCGTTAGACTAGATTTCTCACACTCTTTGAAGCTTAGAAAAAGCTTGGGGAAACTATACTTCTCCAAGCTCTTAAATACTCTTTTCCTCCTGTTACTCTTGTCAAATTCTATGGAAAGGAGCATTAAGAAGCAATCAAAAAGAGGAGATCAAGAAAGAGGAACCAATTAAGAGCAATCCGGAAGCCAAGAAGGTGGGGAATCCGAGTTGGGGTTCCTCATGTAAGCAGTCCCAGAAAATAATTCATATCTCGAGCTGTAGTTGTCGGATTGCTGCGATCTTAGACTTTCTGGAAAGCTAACAGAAAGATCAACAACTTTTCTACTGAGCCCAGAAGCTGAATCGTCCGTTTTCATTATTTATAATCCAATTGAATTGGACTCACAGATTTTGTCCAACAACCAAGGTAAGTGCTCTAATCTCTTTTTGATTGTAAATCCTCTTGATTGCTGTTGATTTGATGCTGTATTGATGCTGATATGTTTGCAGCCAACTTGATATGTGATTTGTGTTGCTAAACCGTCAGAACTACGTGGCTTTGACCCTGGCTACTCAGGTATGCAGGTAGTCTCAAGTTGCCAATGAGATGCAAGCCAAATCATATTTTACTTCCCGCTTTGTTTAGATTAGATTTAATTTTATT
Organism: Turnera subulata; assembly: GCA_028386065.3. Taxonomy (NCBI): domain Eukaryota; kingdom Viridiplantae; phylum Streptophyta; class Magnoliopsida; order Malpighiales; family Passifloraceae; genus Turnera; species Turnera subulata. The sequence goes on along the minus strand of JAKUCV010000976.1, from coordinate 209,817 downwards.
TTGTGTAACTTTGTTTTCACACTTGCACACTTATACAAGGCACATCATTTAACCCATTTATTGCACAAAGTTTCGCCCCAACACAGGTAGGGTGCTAACCCCTTCCTACCCGTGACGAACCCCCGAATCAAATAATCTCTGGTTCGCTAGATCGGTCCCTTATGTTTGATTACTAAGAAAGATTGATGTTTATGGTTTTTTCCTGGATTTTCCCAAGAAATAAAATCCGGGTGGAGCCTCCTCTAATTGTTTGATTGGACAAGAAGAAGTAAAAAGGTGAAGAGGCCGAATTTCTGGTTGGGTCTTCACAGTATGGCATGGAGGTTGATTTCCGACTCGATGCATTTTGTTTTAAAAAATCATGCATTATGTTGTGCAATATGCAATCCTGTTTTCGAATTCATGGAGTAAAAGAGCATCTACCCGGATTTTCAAAGCAAGATATTTCAATTGATTAATAACCGCTTACAACTTCAACTATCTTCCTTTTTTCTCTCTCACCACTGTTTCTTCCTATCTCAACTTAATGCATGCACAATCTCGGATCCATAATAACGAAACATGACACATATATATAATACACATTAGCATATTCTGCACGAATGCACGTACCACGTATTGATTCATCATGCATGAGAAGCTCAAGGTACGCAACTAGTTGGGGGTTAAAAGACTGCCGCTAAGGGATAATTGGGCCTATTCACATGTGACGTAGGACGTCACGTGAGGTCGCAGGCTCGGTAATCCCTATCATTGCTAGGCAGCAAGAAGCGGGTTCACTCAAGCCATTACTCAGAAGGACAACGCAATGGACTAGGATTCCCTCACCCTTTTAAGGTAGAGGCTTCATATAATCATCATGAATGCAAGGCACGCATGTGGCAAGAAAAGACATACATTGAATTCAACTATTGCACAAGATTTTTTAAATCCTCAGTGTCCCCAGCGGATTCGCCAACTGTTAAGACTTGACCCAAAGTTGAATGAGCCTCTTCATCTATCCTTACACCTTCTTCTTAACCATAATCCAACATCAAAGGAGTCGCCACCAGAATTTTATTTCCTGAGAAAATTCAGGAAAAAAACCTTTAGGCATCCTCCTTAGAAAATAAATTCATAAGACAACCAATCTAGCCAACTAGAGATGTTGGATTCGGGGGTTCATCACCGATGGGAAGGTGTTATGCACCCATCCGTATTAGGGCGAAATCATGTGCAATTGAAGAACGCTCTTGTATGGCTTGTGCAAGTGTGGAATTCAACAACACAATAACAACAATAAAAAATAAACAACAAAAAGAAAATAAACATATAATTGAGCTTGAGATTCCACCACTAGAATCGGCCTACGTACCCCGACGACCGGGGTTCGAAGCTCACGTAGTTCTTACACAACATCACACAAAAATCACAAAAGTAGCGGGATCAATTAGAATTCAGCTGCAATCAAACGATCAAAAGGTCAAAGAAAATTTATCTCTTGTAGCCCTCCTCTAGCTCCTTGCTTAAGGGTGCTTTCTAACCCTACTCTTCTTCCACTCCTTAGCTCAATCTTCAACCTCCTCTTGATCTCTTCTCGCTGACCTCTGCTTAATGCTCCTTATCACGAAATTCCTCCAGCAATCTAACCCTAAAAGTATTTCCAAACCTGAAGAGTTTCTCCAAACTTTCAAATCTTATGGGTGTTTTCTCTCTAAAATTTCCTCCCTCTTGTGTGTGAATAGGGCGGTCTATTTATAGTTTTCTGACTGCCAAGTGTCGTCCTTATGATCCTAGGGTCGAGATTGAAACCCTAGATCTAATGGCTAAGAGCTAGGATCAAAAAAGAGGAAGAAACTAGAAAATTTTCCGAAACTGGAAGCGAAGATCGCCCAGGCCCCGCGGTCCTCTCGCAACGACCGCCTAGGGTTGGGGTCATCCTCCCTTGACCACCCAAGCCGGTCATGGCGTCTGGGTTACTATTCTTGTTTTTGCCTTTTTCGCTCCTTTTCTTATTTAATCTCCTTTTGACTTGATTCTCACGCCCTGTATGCCTGTTTTCTGCCCAGAAGCACTCCTAACTTGTAGCTTACTCTCTCACTTTTCCTCTTCATCAAAGCCATACCCAAATTGCCTATTTTTCACACTCTTTTCCATAAATACACATTATACAAAATAGGAAAAATGGGTTAAACACCTTTTCTATACTTTGAGTTTTCCTTTTGTCCCAATCGTATACCCCGGAGTTTCTCTGTTCGTACCCCGAGTTTTAATTTTTGTCCCTTTCATGTACCTCGGGCAGCCCAGATGATGACATGGCCATTTATTGGGGTCTACTTGACATGTGTCGCAATTTTTTTGCAATGCATGGACAGTATTGTGGTCCCACCTTATTTCTTAAATATTCTAGTTTGTGGGTCCAATAAAAAATTTTCCACATGGCACCAATGGCATTATGCCACGTGTCAAGTGGACCCAGACAGACGGCCATGTCATCGTCCGGACTGCCCGAGGTACACAATTGGGATAAAAATTTAAACTCAGGGTATAGAAAAGGGACACAAAAACTCCAAGGTATACGATTGGGACAAAAGAAAAACTCAAGGTATATAAAATGGTGTTTAACCCTAGGAAAAATATTAATATGAATTTCCAGGAAATTCAGACAAAATTGAGCTGCAAGTAATGTGATTTAATGGGCTTCAACTGCTGGAGGATCCATGTCTCATTAATTCGAACTCTTAATCTATTTCTAGCCCAATAACAAATTATGTCATCATTATTGGGTTGAAATAAATAAATAACACAAATAAACAATTCATACACATTCCACCAACATAAATTCCAAACATACTCCCACCAGAGACCAAATCATCACATCAATTATATGATTCGAACATGTCCAACAATTATTATTAAGTGAAATATGCATGGCTAAATTTGGGTGTTTACCAGCGGGTATGTGGTTTGTGAAGAAACCATTTGGTTTTTCAGAAACCAAACGCGATTGATGGGAGGCCTTTTCACCACAACCCCGCCCCCACCCACCCCCGAGGCCTATTTGGGCTTACAGAAAGGTGGGCTTCATTACATTTTACCTCCTGAACTTTCAGTCAAACTGCACTAACCCCCTGAAAAAAAACGGTATTTGACCCCCTAAACTTTGCGATTTTCCCATTTCAACTCATTTCCATTAGGGTTTTTTTCATTTGTGATAGTCAACTTAATGGAATACACAGATGAGCGACACGTGGCAAGATTATTACCATTTGATTTTTTTTTTGATTTTAATTGTTTAAAAACTTATAAAAATGGAAAAAAAGAGGAAAAAAAAAACAAGCCATCTAATGAGTATTACTTCTTTTTAAGTAAAACTAAAAATGAAATATTTATATTATAGGAAAAGGAAAAAGAGAGAAGAGGAAATCGGAGAAGAATTTTAGCTTAGTGATCCATTTGATAAATTTTATTTGTCTATTATTTTATTTTTAAGGAAAACAAAAAGCATTTTCTGGAAAAGGAAAAACGAAAGAGAGAAAGTTTCAATCACTAGTATTTACTTTTTTGGTTTTCTAAAATTTCATAAAGACAAAATTGTTAGTTAAAAAAAAAAATTAAATTTGTAGGTCCAAATATGCCTAAGAGGGGAGGGGTGAATTAGGCTTAAAACTTTTTCGGGTTCAGAACTGATATGGTTTCTGTGAAACCACGTGAAGGACTGCACTAGTGAGATTTGAACTAAGAACAGAAGTAAGGTTGGCAAGGGAAGTGAACACTGTTACCCCAAATAGGCCCAAGGGGGGGGGGGGGGGGGGGGGGGGGGGGGGGGGGGGGGGGGGGTTTGGTGATGGAAATGAATCAGGCTACCCCTTAATCGCGTTTGGTTTCTGAAAAATCAAATGGTTTCTTCACAAACCACTTACCCGCAAAACAGATAGTATTCACAAGCAGAATTATAAGAGAGCAGAAGGGAGAGAATATGACACAGTTATTTTAGAGTGGTTCCCCCTCACCAGGTACTCCACTACCTAAAGGACCCTCCTTTAGGATTTCAAACTCTCACTAACTTAGGCTTTTGCGGGATTAGCCTCAACCTATTACAGAAACCAAGCTTTTGCAGGCTAAGCTTTAACCTTTACAAGAAACAAGCTTTTGCAGGCTCAGCTCTAACCTTTACAGGTTTTTCCCAGGCTAAACTCTAACCTTTTCCCAAATCTAATCCTAGATTTGAGATCCCAGCAAAACTACACACTAGTCTTGCCTAAAACACTCCCATTTGAAACAACTTGTAGAACAAGAATAAACTCAAGTGTAAGCTCAACAAATAACTCAGGTGTAAGCACAATTGCAGACTTCAAAGCAATTTTCAAATGGGCTGGGATGTTTTTCCATGAAGCATTCCTCTTCCTTATATAGAGCTTGAGCAAGTGGGAGTAGGTAGGAAGATCTTCATCCAACCGCTCTAAGTACCCATCAGCTCATCATCCAATGACTATGAGGTACAAATCAGTCTTCAGAGTTTACTCCATAATCCACTAGCTGATGTTGGGTTCATTTCAGGAAGTCCACTCTCTTTGCAGCTCAATTAGTTGAAAACATTCCATTTTTGGCAATCCGGGACCATAAGTATGGACCACAATTGATAATTGAGCTTGAAGGTGAGAGATAAGTGTTGCAGGTCTTCATCTCTGCCATGGACCACTTTCTCTGCCCATTGGAGTAGTTGTGGGTTGAGGTTTAATGCTGTAAGGACCACCTAGGCCACCAGCAACTTGCAGCAGGACCACTTCTGATGTTGACAGTAAAGTGTGGTTTCTTCCAAAAACCAAGTCCGTGGTTTTTGTGTGGTTCTTGTACGAAACCACGCTGCATATGAATCAACACAAATATATACAAACATCTAACCAAGTTTGTTAATCATCAAAATCAATATATAATTATTCACTAAACATGATTAGTCATTAGTAATCCTTATTAAGCTCATGTTTAGGTCATCAATCTCCCCCTTTTTGATGATGACAAACATTATGTTGATTTCTGCAAAAACCAGGGTCAGTTAAGATAACATTTCATACAAGTACACTCCCCCTGTTTTGTTGCTCCCCCTATATCAAACATTTTTGTGTTATAAGCACCATTGGCTAGTTTGCTTAGCCAAAATACTCCCCCTGCGAATACCACCATCTTGCAAATAATATTTAACAGAGTATAGCGCAGCAGTAAGGAATACTTGATTATGATTCATACATTCATAATCCAATGCAAATCCAAATTTTTCTCCCCCTTTTGGCATCAACAAAAAGAATAAGGGTAAAGGATAGAATAATAGGTAAGTATAATTATCCATGCAGGATCAAAAGTTAAATATCTAATAATATCACATATTCAAGTCGTAGTAGCACATCAATATATTCAACACATTACAACACATCTCTCCCTTTTGGCATCAGCAAGAAAATCAAAGAGTAAAGTATGGGGGCCAAAAGTGATGCATAACTATCATCCACATATGACCAAAAGCATAATATCCAAAAGATAGTGCTATTCACAAAGCATAAGCAAAATCAATTATTCCAAAGTGAATAGTAGTAAACCATAGTAGAAACCAAATGAGAAACCATATAAAAAACCATCTTAAGAACCATGTAAGAAACCATAAATTGTCCTAGATGCAATGCATGACCTAAGGGCATCAGATCTTGATGAGGTACTTCTTCAAGTAAGCAGAAGGTAAAGCAGTAGAAATCTGATCCAACTTTATCATCATCTTGTCCTCAAATTCCCTCATTTGAATATCCTTCTTCTCACAGCAAATCCGGGTAGAGTGATTATCAAGACGCACAAGTGTGGTGTTAGTTATATGCCCAAAAGCCAATCTATGGATGATTGTAGTCATGTATATACATTGAGGTTATTCCAATAAATATGATTATGAGATAATTACTTGCACATATTTATAACCCTAGTTTATATATTTGATATATTCTTAAATGTCCCTAGTCGGTTATTATTATGGACGGGTTGTAATAATAAATTAAGACTAGCGTATGTTGTGAATTTATATGTGATATGAATTCTACATACGGGTACAAGTTAGAGAACTTGTGGACCGGACCGACCCACATAAGAACACTACATGGAACGTTATATGTATGTCATTAGTGTTTCTTATAGATGTATTGTCCTTCGACCTGAGATCGTCAAGGTATCCAACATATGAATCATGTACTTTGATATTATTCCTAGTCATCCGTAACTGGGTGGACATAAGGGTAATCATTGGGTATATGACGAGTATGTAGTGGGTTTTGATTGATCAAGACGGGATTCGTTCGACCCATATAACGGGTGTATTATCATATGGTTTCTTGATAGAGTTGAACTGTGAAATGCATGGCCATGCTCGGATTAGGTGATATGTTGATATCACGGGTATCCGTTTTATACAGTTAACTCGGGGATCAAGAAATATAGATTAGACATATATGAGATTGGCATATTCCATGTCTCATGTTTGATCTTGATAATGGGACGAAAGGACGATGACATATTCCGAGGCATAGAGAATCAGTAATGATCTTGTCGTTCGGGTAGCAATGATGTGTTGCTAGACGCCGCTCTTTGTTTATGATTGTAAAATGAGATTTTACAATCATTTCCAGACGTTACAAGTGCCTATAGGGTCACACACATAGAACCGTTGATTCGGGCAGGTGGTTGGACCGTGGTTGGACCGGGTGTGGTTGGACCGTGGTTGGACCATGGTTGAACCAGGGTCGTTTTGGGACAATAATTAGCAGAATTATTGACCTGAGTTAGTGCATAATTGAGTGTTTTGTGTCTGGTTTTTCATTAGTGGAAGCATGATAAGTGAGGGTCACTTTCATGGGCCATTAGTGTTGGCCATTTAGCTCCACTAATTGGAGGTGATTAGGGGTTGATTGGGATCAGATTTTTTCACCTCCACTTCTGCCTTTTACCACGTTTTAGACCTCCTAAAACACTCTGAAACTCTCTTCTTCTTTGAGAAAGAAGCAAGAGCCATTGCACCCCAAAATACACACCCATACACAAGCTCCTTCCTTTGTTGCTAGCACACCAAGAGGGAGTGCTCGTTCTTGGATTCGTGTGACGGTTCCGGGAAGATCAAGGTTCGTGTGGATACCTTAGAGGAGGAGGATGTTTCATCCTGCTCTTACTGATTCCTTCTAGCTATTGAGTGAAAGACCTCAAGGAAGAAAGGTAAGTAAAAATTGTTATTCGGTTTAGTAGCTTCACATGCGGTTCTTGTTTTGTTTCCTTGATTCCGCTGCTTCTTGAGCCTATTATGAGTGTCATATAGCTCTTAGGAAACTTACATGTGGCACTAATGGACTTTATGAAGGCATAATCAGCATGGTCTCCATTTTCAAGTTCTTATTACAACCTATTCACATTGTTTAAACCTTTGTAGCAACTTTCACAACTTCTTCTAGGTTTACATGAACACCTTGGACATCTTCCTTTTAATCCACCTCCATATTCACATTTTTTATACTCCCAATTTGTTCAATTCTGGTTTCTTTTGGAACCACATCTGATTTTACTTCAGATTCTTTCCACTCTTAAGACTAGTCATAAATAACAGCCAAATCTTCTTAACTCCTTTATAATCATCCAATAATCGTTATGCATTGACCATTAGATATTGACGTTTGATTTTTACAAAAACCAAGTTACCTCCTTTCTTTGATGCTAACGAAGTTACCTCCTTTCTTTCTCCCAAGCTGCTCTGATGACATTCAATACCTTATAGATATGTCCTCATCTGCCATAATGCTTAGTGAATGTGTGTAAAGTGTGACAATTGCAACAAATACTAATATGAGCATGTTTACACATAAGACATGAATGCATGATTTACGCAACAACCAGATTAGCACAAGAAAATAAAGCTAAGGAAGATTTCAAGTTCAAGCCTGATTGTGATGAAATGATCCTCCTTGAGTGGCTTTGTAAAGAAGTCAGCAAGTTGATTCACCGGTCTAGAAATCACTTCTTTTTGAGTTGGTTTAGCTCTTCTTGCTTGCCATGATCCAATTTTCGTCAAGGATCTCTTCTTTTGCACATTTGGGTTCCATTTGTGATAGGAAAGCAAGATGTGAATTAACATTGCGCAATGAGGATCTTGTAGTTACTCCTCTTGTGATATCACCAAGAATGTCCTCAATTGAATGTCCTCTGGGTGCTTTGATATGTCCATGAGTGTGTTGAGATGTAGATTCTTGTTCAGCAGCATTTGATTTTCCACCAACCATGCTTGGTTGCATGCATGGTTCCATGCTTGGTTGTACGCTTGGTTCTTGTAGAAGCAATGGAGGATGTACCAATTCAGGTGGTTCCTTTTCTTTTTCTCTAGATTGACTTGGTGTGTCGTTATGTGGTGCAAAATCTGCATCTTCATCATCACTTGCACTATATGGGTCAATCTCATTAAAAGCAACATGCATGGTTTCTTGAACAATCAAGGTTCTCTTGTTATAGACTCGATATGCTTTACTAGTTAGAGAGTATCCAAGAAATATACCATCATCAGATTTAGCCTCAAATTTATCAAGGTTGTCCTTAGTATTGAGAATGTAGCACTTAGACCCAAATACTCTAAAATAACCAATGCTTGGTTTCTTATCAAACCAAATCATATGGGATCTTTTCAATCAAAGGACGTAATGATACTCTATTTAAAATGTAACAAGCTGTGTTTACACCCTCTGCCCAGAAGTAGGCAGGTAACTTATGCTCATTAAGCATAGTTCTAGCCATTTCTTGCAAAGTTCGATTCTTCCTTTCGACAACCCCATTTTGTTGAGGTGTTCTAGGAGTCGAAAAAGTGTGTTCAATGCCACTTTGTTCATAGAAATGTTTAAATACAAGATTATCAAATTCTCCTCCATGATCACTTCTAATTTTTGAAATCTTATAACCTTTTCCATTTTGTAGACGTCTAACAAGAGTACCAAACTCATAGCATGCATGATCTTTCTGTGCAAGAAATAACACCCATGTATACCTTGAATAATCATCCACAATCACAAATGCATAACTCTTACCACCTAGACTTACTGTTCTCATAGGTCCAAACAAGTCAATATGCAGCAGTTCAAGGGGCCTAGAAGTAGAAACAGTATGCTTAGGTTTAAAAAAACTTTTAACCTGTTTTCCAAGCTAACAGGCTCTGCAAGTGGTTTCTTTCTCGTACTTGAGCTTGGGCAGACCTCTTACCAACTCCTTTCTGGACAAATTTGAGAAGAGCTCTAAATTTGCATGGCCAAGCCTTCTGTGCCAAAGCGTTGGTGTCTCTGTTCTTGCACTTAGACACTTGAACTCAGGGTCAGAAACACTGCATAGGTTTATAGAATATATGTTGCCTTTTCTATCACCAACAAAAACCACTTGGTTTTGGTCTAAAACCAAACATCTAGATGCCTCAAAAACAACCTTGTAACCTTTATCACATAACTGGCTAATACTTAACAGATTATACTTTAGATTATCAACCAATAAAACATGCTCAATAACAGGGTTAGAACCGACATTACTAAGATCAAGGATCTTCCTTTTTGGCATATCACCAAAAGTTACATTGCCTCGGTCCTTTTCAGTTAGGGATGCAAATATGGATAAGTCTCCTGTCATATGCCTTGAACACCCACTGTCCAAGATCCGTTCATCCCTAGTATCCTGTCAACATGATCAAGCTTTAGGTACCCAAACTGACTTGGGCCCTTCAGGGTTAGGCTTGGTCCCTTTCGAAACCCACACATACCTCACATTATTGTTTCTCTTCTTAAACCAACAGGTTCTAATACCATGACCAGCTTTACCACAGAAATAACATGTAGTATGAGATGTACTAGATCTATGTGAATGCATATGATAGTTTCTCCTAGGTGGATACATGTTTGACCTAGGTGTATATGGTTTTCTAGACCTAGTTCGAACAAATGGCACATATTGGTTTGGTTTGTTAAAAACCACATTGGAATCATTTGGTTTGTATGCCTTGTTAGGAGAACTGTGTCTATATTGCATCCTGGACCCTATCTTAGCATTTTTAGCAGTCTGATATGGTTTGTTAGCATGCACATGAGTAGTAACAGGCACATCAGATCCTGCCTTGACAAAATGCACAGAAGTGTTTGGTTTTTCAAAAACCACATGTGTAGCTCCTATTCTTTCTTTCTGCACAGAGTGTCTTTGCTGACCTAACAATATGTTTAGATTTTCAGTTCCACTAGTGAATTTCTCAAGAGAATGTTTAAGCTCTCTAACTTCCTCTTTAAGCATGCTATTTCCATAACCAACAACTCACCATTAGCAATACTAGAAGAATTTTTCTTTTCTAGTTCACAATGAGCAACTTTTTCAGCTTTTAGAGTTTCATATGACCTAAGCATTTCAGTATGAGCAGTATCAAGCTTTTCATATGCATTTCTATGTGCTTCAGCATCATATTCAAGTAAACCAATGCGCTTCTTATATGCTTTGTTCTTTTTATGAGCTTCCTTATACTTATCAAGCAGTTCACAGAAAGTATCTTGTAATTCATCAACAAGTAAATCTTCTACCTTAGAGTCTTCTTGAGCCATGAAACACAAGTTTGCTGCCACATCCGCCTCTGAATCACTTAAAGAATCTGAGTCGTCCCATGCAACCATGACCTTCTTTTCTTTGGTTCTTGAAGAATCATATTTGTTCTTCCTTTGTTGAGGGCACTCAGAATTGAAGTGACCAGGGCGGTTACAACCGAAGCAGATCAGAGGATCCTTTCTAGGATCATCCATCTTCACACCTCTAGGACTTTTCCCCTTGAGTTGCTTCTTGAAATAACGTAAGAATCTTTTAGTAAGAAGTGCAACATCAGAATCACTGACTTCATCATTTGATTCTTGGGATTTCAGAGCCAGGTCCTTCTTCTTTGGTTCCTTGGTTTCAAGCTTGGAACCATGCACAATAGGCCTGCCAATCAGCTCATCATAGGTGAGGGTATTCAGGTTCTGAGCTTCTTCTATAATAGTGACCTTTGGCTCCCACTCCTTAGGTAGAGACCTAAGTACCTTTGAAACCTTTTCTCTGTGTGTGATGACCTTTCCAAGGGTTGCAAGGCTGTTGCACATAATTGTGAAGCGAGTATCCATCTCCTGTATGGTTTCACCAGAAACCATTTGAAATAGTTCATAGTCTCTCATGAGACGATTAAGTCTTGACTCCTTCTGTAACAGCCAGGGTAAAAATTTGGATCTTTACTGGGACTGTAAAAGTCTTTTTACAGCGATTTACCGCAATGAATTAATCTTGGGTAATTAATTCAAGGTAAATCAGGCGTCGTTTTTCGTAACCGAGCCTTTTCCCGCGCTCAGGATTTTTCCGTGAATTTTTCGGGCCTAAGTTGGTATTTTCTGGGTCCCGGAATCCTCAGAAAAATCACACCGGAAAATAACTAAGGGGGGTATCAGTTATTTTCTGGTCCGGACCGGACTCGCTCCGTAATGCAGTCAAGCTGCATTATTGAAGCTTCACATGTTGAATAGTAAAAATAACAGTTTAAAAGCAGGAATCGGTGAAGAGGCAGAGGAGAAGAGAAAAAGAGAAGGAAAAAAAAAAGAGAGAAAAAAAAAGAGAGAAAAAGGAAAGGAAAAAAAAAGAAGGAAAAAAAAGAAAAAAAGGAGAAAATTAGAAAAAAAAAGAAGAGAAGAAGAAAGAAAAAAAATAATAAAAGCAAAACAGAAAATAGGAAAAAAAAGAAAGAACATAGGAAGAAAAAAGGGAAACCCGAAGGATGAACAGTGTCGTCGCCCTCCTCTCCCTCGGGTTACTGTTCATGGGGAGGAGATCGACGCCGTTTCGCGCCACACCGCCGCCGGCAGAAGAGTCGCCGTGCTGTCGCCGACCTGTTGCTGTCGTCCCCAAGCTCTTCCGCCGCTGGAAAAGCCGCAACGCGCTGTCGACCCGCGAGCAGACCTGGCGGATCTGCTTCTTCCGCGTTCCTGATCAGCCGCCGCGACGCCGCGCCCAACTTCCGGCCTCCTTCGCGTCGCCTTCATCCGCCGCACACCCTGCTGTGCTCGCCCTTCCTTCCTCGCGCCTGTCGTCGCGCCGCCGCCTCTGTACCCGCTGGTAAGGTCGGGTGAACCGCCTGTGTTGTCCGGGTCGCGCCTGGGTCTGGATCCGAGTTGCGACCAATTTCAGTTTTTAATTTTGAATAAAAAATGTAAATAAATACATAAATGCTATTTTGAAGGTATTTAAACTCTGGAAAAAAATATATCTATATATATTATTTTGGAAACACAGTAAGTTTTAAATTATGCATTTTGGAAATATATATATCTTGATGCTTAGAAAAATTAATATAACTATATTTTGTTTTGAAAATTATTATTATGTTAATTTTGGAATATATATATATATATATATATATATATATATGTATATACCATGATAAATTTTCTGGAAATAACATATTATTATTATTTTTCAAGAAAATTATGGTAATTAACTTTGGAAAATATATATGGTATACATGATTTATATTTCTGAAATATATAATTATTTTGATAATATAATTGTTTGGAAAAGTATTTTGTGTTTGGAAATATATATCTATATTTATAAATTCGTATTTATTTTCAGAAAATAAATTTATGTGATTATACTTTAAATGGAGTTTTCTAAAGATAATAATACTTGGAAATTATATTTTGAAAAGTATAATAATTTTTATGGAAATATTATGGAAAATATATACATATGTTATAATTTCCAGAATTTTATTTTGGAAAAAGTATATTATTTTATGTAAATATTTTGATTTAATAGTTTTGGAAATATATTTTTGCAACCTTATATGCATACGATATATTTTTGGGAAAAGTGATAATTATGGTAAAAGATGATAATAAAGGATATGAACCGGGATGGGTTATTTCGCAGTTTTGGCGTCATAGCATACCGATTATGTGCATTTATGAGTATAAATTGTTTTGTTGTATAGGTTTGGATATCGGGCAGTTTCCCGAGGAGTCGGCTTTGGACCGGACATTGTCTTCGGAGTTGAGTAATCGGCCAAGGTGAGGATGGATTTCCTTCAATATGTGCCTATGTTACTCGGTTGTTGTGTTTGATGGTTGTTGCACTGTTGAGTGTTGTATTCGCCGTGGTTTGTTTTGGGATGTTTATCCCCGTACGTCGAGTTTTTGGATGTTTGTCCTTGTGTCATTTTGAATTAAGGAATAATGGAATGAATAATAATTTGTGATAAGGATGTCGATCCTTGATTTTGGATAGGGATGTCTATCCCAGTATTTTGGTTAGGGATGTCGATCCCTGAGATTTGGTTATGATGATAGTATAATTGTCACGTGATAAGTAGAGGTACGACTCGATGGTTTAAGACTGTTTTGTGGTGGCCATGACCTAGGTTACTCGTGATAAGCATGTCTATGATTGGGATGTCTATCCCGTGATTATTTTTGGGATGTCTATCCCTGGGTTCGTATTTTTGGGATGTCGATCCCTGGGTTCTCTTGAATTTGGTCTGGCACCCGAAATATGTTGATAACCAGGTCTGACCTCTAGCTTATCCGTGACGGGGCCCGGAAAAGATAAAATTGGAAAAAAATGATTTTTATTTGAGTCTTTTTGGTCTTGGACCAGTTTTAGGTCTTGTCTTTCAGTTTGGTGTATTTTGGCAGTTTTTTGCTTGTTTTTGGCCTTGAGTAATTAAAGTGTTGCATGTTGATTGTCTATCCTTCGTCGGTGAGCACTTCGGACTCACCCCTCACCTGCGGGCTTTCATCCCGTAGGATGGATTATTTGTTGTACAGGTTTGATGCATTCCAGACAGGCTCCGACGTTATCCCTTGGACAGGACTCGGATCCATAGTTTGCATCAGTGTCGCATACAGTTTCTTTGTGAGTTATAAGTCTTCCGGTGTGCATTATATTGCTATTGTTGGGCCATTGGGCCGGTTATGTTGTTATTGATGTTTTCTATTTTGAGCTGTCGAGCCCGGGTTTTTGTTGTATACACTGTATGCTGGGCTTGGTTTGGTTGGGTCGTCACAGTTCCGGCACGTGTTTACTGTGTACGGTAAATACGGGTCGGGCGTTTCATTTTGGTAGCGGAGCGGGCGTTAGGTCTTGTTGGGCAGTCCTTGTGTGTTTGTTGTTCTTGTTTGCATAGTTCGCTCCATTTGTTTATTATTTTATATCATTTAGTTAGTGCATTATGGATCCAGTCAAGGGACGCCAGCTGTCGCCGAACATACACATAAAATGTAAATGATGCCATAAATAAGCGGAAATATAAATATCATTAATATTGCTAATATTAATATTATAAACATAAATATTACATTGATATTTTATAAAAAATAAAAATACATTCATCGCCTTGGAACGACGTTGACCCTGAAGCTGTTGGGGTCATTGTTGATGTTGACCGTGATGCTGTTGCTCCACGAGAACCACATGCCGCCAGCGTTGTTTTGGCCAGGAAGCTCGAACCGGTTTGCTTGGGGGAACCGGAGTGGGATGAGACCGTGATCATCTTCAGGCTGCCACTGGGTCTCCGTGAGAAGAACCATGTTTGGCTTGTACTGGTTCTTCAGGTCCCTTAGGGCACGCGAGAACTCCTGGGAACGCCTAGCGACTCCTCTGCAGTTCCACACCAGTAGTCGGGCTTTTGGCCATGTTACGGGCAATCGAGTCATTCTGGGCATGCTCTAGGCCGTCATCGAGAGCTGGTAGTAGGTACCTTGCTCCAGGAAATGGCAAGTGGACTCTAGGTTGAACTCCTGAAGTCTTTCAGAGAAGAAAAACAAGACGGAGTTGGCCGAGCCGCAGAAGGAGGTCCTCAGAGTGCCATGGTCCTCTAGAAAGAAAATCTCTTCCATGGGAGTGACGAAGAATCTGGAGGAGTAGAGTTCGTCGACAAAGACTAGACGTGGCATTCTGCCGAGCTCGTTCGGTAGTTTTTCTGGACGCTCGTTGATCATGCTGTAGGCCATCCGGTTTCTTCTGCCTACGTTGGCACCTTCGACGAAGAAGACGGATGATGGAGCAGGCATTCTGACTTGGCGATTTTGTGTTTTTCCGAACGTGTTTTTGTGTTTATTTTTCAAAACGTGTTGCAAACTCTCTCTCAGATGCTTTTGTTGATTTATACCTCACCGCTCCGTCTTTTATACTCTTTTGGGGAGCGTGATTACTGTTTTCGATTTTCAAGATTTTGCTTTTTGAAAATTTGCCGTTGTTTCATTTATTGCTTCGTTACTTTATATGTTTTTCGGGCTACAAATGCCAGTGTTTTTCAGCCCTTTTCCATCTCACGATTTTCTTTCGCCTCGCTACTTTGTCCTTTCTTTTCATGGTCTTTCTATATTTTCCTGCATCTTTTATCACATGCACTGTGACCGTTGAGGCTAGAATGATGGGGCCATACCTCGAGTAGAGCGCATGTACGACAAGGTTATACCTGTTCGGACACCATGGAGGGATACGAGACTTGACAGACGTTTTTGGCTCATGCGGAATTTGTGAACAAGTGGGTAACGTTTTTTTCGAGGGACACAGGACGTGCTCGTGATCGTCACCTTGCGAGTTAATGGACGTCTTTTTTCACGAGGGAAACCGACGTCACCGTTAGCTCCGTATGTCACGTTTCTCGGGATCGAGGATGTCTACGACCGATCTAGAGCGCCGAACATGAAAACATGTTTTGTTTTATCTTCTTTATGTTTTGCTTTTGTTAAACGAATTTTGTTTTTAATTTCTTTATGTTTGATTTTATATCCTTATTATTAATTTTTGTTCTGCTTTAAGATGTTTTTATCTTTCTGTTAGCATGAGTTTTCACAATTTAACAAGAGTTTTTGATTTAAAAAGAAAGCTTATTTTATTTATTTTATAACAGTTTTACAACGGAGAGGAAGTACTCTATTGAGTTACTTGCTTCTCTAAGTCTTTTACAAGTTTTTGGACGTTTTTCATGTGAGGAAAGAGTTCCGCACACGCCTGTTCTATCTGCATCACCGCTGAGCTGATCTTCTTCAGTGAGACGTTCAGCTGCGTCAGTGTCTGCAGTGGCGTGCTGCTTTCAGCCGTTGCTTTGCCCTTCCGATCTTCAGCTTTTTTGTTGGCACGCTTCTTTCGCCGTCTGCTGGAGACAACCATGCGTTCTTCCAGACCGACGATGTTCGTCTTGAAGCGCTTCTTTGGCGGTTCTTCATCGAAGCTTGTCGGGAAAGCAGTACCACCGATGTAGCTGTTGTCCTCGGAGTCAGAGGTAGTACGAGATCGGATTGGAGAGTCCATGGCTGTGTGTGAGTTTGCCAGTCATGAGGTTCGGTTTATATAAGCGGAGGAGATGTCGCTTAAGGGTATAAGCGGTATCTCGCGTTGAGTTTGGACACCTGGCAGAGTGTGCCAGAAGCTTATCGTGGTAGGACCCACGGATATGACGGAATTTCGGGGACGAAATTTTTTTTAAGGTGGGTAGACTGTAACAGCCCGGGTAAAAATTTGGATTTTTACCGGGGCTGTAAAAGTCTTTTTACAGCGATTTACCGAATGAATTAATCTTGGGTAATTAATTCAAGGTAAATCGGGCGCCGTTTTTCATAACCGAGTCTTTTCCCGCGCTCGGGATTTTTCCGTGGATTTTTCGGGCCTAAGTTGGTATTTTCCGGGTCCCGGAATCCTCAGAAAAATCACAGCGAAAAATAACTAAAGGGGGTATCAGTTATTTTTTGGTCCGGACCGGACTTGTTCCGTAATGCAGACAAGCTGCATTATTGAAGCTTCACATGTTGAATAGTAAAAAAAACAGTTTAAAAACAGGAATCGGTGAAGAGGCAGAGGAGAAGAGAAAAAGGGAAGGAAAAAAAGAGAGAAAAAAAGAGAGAAAAAGGAAAGGAAAAAAAAAGAGAAAGAAAAGAAAAAAAGGAGAAAATCAGAAAAAAAGAAGAGAAGACGAAAGAAAAAGAAAAACAATAATAAAAGTAAAACAGAAAACCCGGCGGATCTGCTTCCTCCGCGTTCCTGCTCAGCCGCCGCGACGCCGCGCCCAGCTTCCGGCCTCCTTCGCGTCGCCTTCATCCGCCGCACGCCTTGCTATGCTCGACCTTCCTTCTGCGCGCCTGTCGTCGCGCCGCCGCCTCTGTACCTGCTGGTAAGGTCGGGTGACCCGCCTTGTTGTCCGGGTCGCGCCTGGGTCTGGATCCGGGTTGCGACCAGTTTCTGTTTTTAATTTAAAAAAAAAATGTAAATAAATATATAAATGCTATTTTGAAGGTATTTAAACACTGGAAAAAAATATATCTATATATATTATTTTGGAAACACAGTAAGTTTTAAATTATGCGTTTTGGAAATATATATATCTTGATGCTTAGAAAAATTAATATAACTATATTTTGTTTTGAAAATTATTATTATGTTAATTTTGAAAAATATATATATATATATATATATTTATATATATATACCATGATAAATTTTCTGGAAATAACATATTATTATTATATTTCTAGAAAATTATGGTAATTAACTTTGAAAAATATATATGGTATACATGATTTATATTTCTGAAATATATAATTATTTTGATAATATAATTGTTTGGAAAAGTATTTTATGTTTGGAAATATATATCTATATTTATAAATTCGTATTTATTTTCAGAAAATAAATTTATGTGATTATACTTTAAATGGAGTTTTCTAAAGATAATAATACTTGGAAATTATATTTTGAAAAGTATAATAATTTTTATGGAAATATTATGGAAAATATATACATATGTTATAATTTCCTGAAAAATTATGGTAATTATTATTTTGGAAAAAGTATATTATTTTATGAAAATATTTTGATTTAATAGTTTTGGAAATATATTTTTGTAACCTTATATGCATACGATATATTTTTGGAAAAAGGGATAATTATGGTAAAAGATGATAATAAAGGATATGAAGCGGGATGGGTTATTTCGCAGTTTTGGCATCATAGCATACCGATTATGTGCATTTATGTGTATAAATTGTTTTGTTGTATAGGTTCGAACATCGGGCAGTTTCCCGAGGAGCCGGCTTCGGACCGGACATTGTCTTCGGAATTGAGTAATCGGCCAAGGTGAGGATGGATTTCCTTCAATATGTGCCTATGTTACTCGGTTGTTGTGTTTGATGGTTGTTGCACTGTTGAGTGTTGTATTTACTGTGGTTTGTTTTGGGATGTTTATCCCCGTACGTCGAGTTTTTGGATGTTTATCCTTGTGTCATTTTGATTTAAGGAATAATGGAATGAATAATAATTTGTGATAAGGATGTCGATCCTTGATTTTGGATAGGGATGTCTATCCCGGTATTTTGGTTAGGGATGTCGATCCCTGAGATTTGGTTATGATGATAGTATAATTGTCACGTGATAAGTAGAGGTACGACTCGATGGTTTAAGACTGTTTTGTGGTGGCCATGACCTAGGTTACTCGTGATAAGCATATCTATGCTTGGGATGTCTATCACGTGATTATTTTTGGGATGTCTATCCCTGGGTTCGTATTTTTGGGATGTCGATCCCTGAGTTCTCTTAGATTTGGTCTGGCACCCGAAATATGTTTATAACCAGGTCTGACCTCTAGCTTATCCGTGACGGGGCTCGGAAAAGATAAAATTGGAAAAAAAGGATTTTTATTTGAGTCTTTTTGTTCTTAGACCAGTTTTAGGTCTTGTCTTTCAGTTTGGTGTATTTTGGAAGTTTTTGCTTGTTTTTGGCCTTGAGTAATTAAAGTGTTGCATGTTATTGTCTATCCTTCGTCGGTGAGCACTTCGGACTCACCCCTCACCTGCGGACTTTCATCCCGTAGGATGGATTATTTGTTGTACAGGTTTGATGCATTCCAGACAGGCTGCGATGTTATCCCTTGGACAGGACTCGGATCCATAGTTTGCATCAGTGTCGCATATAGTGTCTTTGTGAGTTATAAGTCTTCCGGTGTGCATTATATTGCTATTGTTGGGCTATTGGGCCGGTTATGTTGTTATTGATGTTTTCTATTTTGGGCTATCGAGCCCGGGTTTTTGTTGTATACACTGTATGCTGGACTTGGTTTGGTTGGGTCGTCACAGTTCCGTCACGTGTTTACTGTGTACTGTAAATACGGGTCGGGGCGTTTCACCTTCACTTGGTTTGTGCCTTCGTGAATGACATATAGAAGTCTCCAGATCTCATGGGCAGTCTCACAAGATCTGACTCTTTGGAACTCACTCTCACTTATACTACAAAGAAGGACATTCTTGGCTTGAGCATCAAGTCTAGCTCTATTGAGCTCATCTTTTGACCAGAACTGCATGTCCCTTAGTGGTCTGGCATAAGGGTGCTGGACTATGTTCCACATCTCCAGATCTATGTCTTTAAGGAAGATCTTCATTCTGAACTTCCAATAATCAAAGTTTGCACCAAAGAAGTAGGGTGCTTTGTTGATGCTATTTTCCTCATAAGCCATGATCTTTACCTCTAAATGTTACTCCTTTGTACTGAGGACGTGGCTCCGCTACCAATTGTTAACCCAGATAGGCCTGGGGGGAGGGGGGGGGGCGTGGGTTGGGGTGAATCAGGCTACCCCTTAATCGCGTTTGGTTTCTGAAAAACCAAATGGTTCCTTCACAAACCACTTACCCGCAAAACAGACAGTACCCACAAGCAGAATTATAAGAGAGCAGAAGGGAGAGAATATGACTGATGCACATGAAATATGCATAGTTTTAGGCATGATTTTAGATATACTTTCTCTCGATTTATCATGACTATATGCCTTACTTTCCATTATTTCATCTTATTCCCTTAAATCCCATCCCTTACTGTATGATGAGTGATTCTAGGTGCATTTTGAAGAATTTTAGAGATTTTATTGGAGAATTCGATGAAACAGCCTCTGGCACAGCATGAGCCTGTTTGACAGCCTGTTGTTCTCAGCAGAATCAGTAAAAGGCCACGAATCCCCCTCCAATTACAAGTTATCCACTGGATTTCACCACCTTTGCCTTGATCTACGAAGCCATCACACCACTCCATCAACCTCAAAAAGAGCTGAAATCAATTGCACAGAAAAATAGGAAGAAATTGCATACAGCCTCAGGCACAGGCCCAGCACAGGCTCAGCCTATGGAATCTGCAGATGACCAGAACGCGAAGAAAAGAATATTAAACTCAGCCACTTGCAGAGCTTCACCACTTGCAAAACTTTCAACTCTGCAATCATGACCTGAGCGACTTAGAAGACCTTAAGCATGTGAAAGAGGGGATAATCATCACACCCAAAGAATTTAACAATTAAAGAACTATTATCCTCCCCCTAAATCTTCTAAAATCTGCAGATTTGCAGATTTCACCCATTCGGCACACCTCCCAAGCTGCCCTACCTCGAGGAGCAAGATGGGCAACTGAAGCTCAACTTGCCCAACTGCCATACCTTTCAGCATGTGGGAGAGAAGAGAAGAGAGGATTCTGCACCATAAAAGGGAAGGAGAAAGGAGGAACAAGAATCGAACTGGACCCCTCGATCAATACCCATAAACCTGCAGAACTTTGGAACAAAAAGGTTTATGGGGAAAACACGATTCTGCAGCCTTTTCTGGGCAGAAATCGTGTTGTCCCTAACCTCAAGCTTAGTTCCAAACATTATACTACCCTTAATTATTTTTGATTTTGTAACCTTGATTATGAACTAAACAACCCCTCTTAGGTTGAAGGGGTGAAGCATGTCTCTGTTCTTAGTGCAATAAATTGCTCTTCCTATGTTCTTAACCGTTTTTCTTGTTTGGTTGTTGTAAACTCGCTCCATGTTTGAGTCTTGATCAAACCCATACATGATTATAGGTAGCTAGGTGAAGGACCGAAAGGAGAAACCATAGTTGCTGAAAGAAATTAGGAACTAATTGAGGGATTAGCCTCAACACCAATTCTTAATCCCCTTAGTTTGACCGATGCGAGAGCATTAGGATGAGTGAGAACTTTGGCAGGAACCTGTGAGTGAAAGCAAGTGGGTTCAGTATAGGTTGAGAGCGCCTACAAGAACCAATCTGTGTAATTGACCTTGTGTTCTCGACAGGCTCAGCCACAGGCTCAGTCACGGACTCAGCACTGTCTCAGCCTATTGCAGCATGGTCAAGAAAATGACACCACTTTTAATCTGATTCTTGATAGTTATTGAGCAGCCTATCTTAAATCTAGTAGCAGCTTGGTGAAGGACCGAAAGGAGAAGCCAAGTGAGGTTGACCGACAATAGTCAGCCTTCACTCCCTAGCCGTTTGAAAGAAGATAGGGAGAGACTGTGGGTAATTAGCACCAACACCAACTTCACCTCTAAGTGGACGTCTACTTTAGTGACAGGCGCTAGATGGAAGCTTAGAGGACTATCAATAAGATCGAAAGCCGTTGGTAGTACCTTAGGTTGGGAGCCCCTTCAAGACATCTTATTAAACACAAGGCGTCACACAGGCCCAGCCTGTGATGATGCTGTTGAGCAATTTAGAGCGTAAAGGCAAGACATGTGAATCCTTGTATGCCTAAGATTTCGCCAAAACCTGATTTTCACCTACTTCAAACATTACTATTACTTTTTATTCTCTTGCTTAAATTAATTTCGACTTGCACTCACCCCATAATCCATTTTTGTTTAATTGTCTCAAGCCTAATTCGTCTAAGGTAAGGAGTGACAGACTCATCCCAGTCCCTGTGGATACGACCTTGATAGAGTACTACAACTACCCTGTACACTTGCAGGATACACTCCAGGACCCCTACAAAGTTTTTGGCGCCGTTGCCGTGGACTGACGCTTGATTCTATTGCTTTTTATTTGATTTATTAAGCTTTTTATTACTTATCCCCTTTTTTTTTTTCCAAAGTTCGAAGTTTTTAGTTGGTCATGCCCCAAACCAGGAGCAAGCAACCAGCTCTAATCTTCCACCAGGAGATCTAAAAGACAACCCGCCAGATTCGCAAGCAAAAGCAACAAAACATAGCGGACAGACCCAATGAAGAAGCGCAACAGGGCATTGAACAGACTCAGCCTGTTCGACCCTACATCCCCATGTCCCAGCTCCTGCAACCACCAACCACCACCATCCACAACAGCATAGCCATTCCAGATGTAGATGCTCTGTGTGAGATCAGCTGAGCATGCTGGAAAGGCGTACCTTTGGAGGCACACCCTCTGAAGATCCAAACTCGCACTTGCAAAACTTCCTGCGAGTGTGCAGTACAGTGAACATAACAGGGATGACCAAGGAGCAGCTATACATGAGAGTATTCTCTTTCTCACTCAGAGATGCAGCTTTCGAATGGCTCAACAACCATGAAGCATGCCATTTCACTGACTGGGACAGTCTAGTCAGAGCTTTCTTGAAGGAGTACCATCCCTCCAGTAAAGCTGCAAGTTTAAGGCAGCAGCTCATTGGTTTCTCTCAACGCTATGATGAATCAATTAGTGATGCTTGGGAGCGTTTCAAGGGATTACTTAGGAGATGCCCAAACCACCAAAATGATTAGGCCGTACAGCTAGAACAATTCTATTGCGTCCTATGTGATGAAGATCAGAACACCTTGGACAAGATGGCCAATGGTGCATTCTTGGACAAGGACTATAATGATGGAGTAGCCATTCTAGAGGCTTTGTCCAAGAGAAAGACCCAAGTCAGGGGAGTCAAATCCTCTGGAATAATTGGTATAGACAGAGTAATTAAGCTTGAGGCAGAGATAGAAGCCCTCAGAAAGCAACTAGGGGCTGCTCAAGTCAAGACAGCCTCAGCCACATCCCCAGACTGTGAAGGCTGTGGAGGACCTCACAGTACATCAAGTTGCCCACTCTTTACCGAATCTGATTCTGAGTAAGCTCACTATATCCAGCAGAAGCAGGCCCATATGGGAACACTTATAATCCATCCTGGAGAAATCATCTAAACTTTTCTTGGAAGGGGTCGACCGAAGAAAGAATTCCACAACAGGCCTAGTACCAGAGACAGAACCAGGGAGGACAGCCACAGTACCAAAGGTAGAACCAAGGTGGACAGTAAGGTAAAAACACCGACATGATGACCATGCTACAGTCCATCCTGAAAAAACAGAATAAAATAAGCGAGGAGATCAGCCAACTCAAATCCCAGAATAGAATTCTGGAAAACCAAATTGCCCAACAAGCTTCTATGTCCCCTAGCCAACAAGGAGCTCTCCCAGGAAAACCAATAGAGAACCCAAGAAACGAGCATGTCATGGCTGTAACACTTCATAGTGGGAAGGAGTTGAGAGACACAGTACCAAAACCGCCTCAGACTGAAGAGCAACAAGCATCGACATCCAGATGTGGACAAATAGTGCAGGCACAGACTGAGTCCGTGTCTGAGCCTGTTCCTGAGGCTGTGAGCATAAGAAGAGTTGAGAAGCAGCTCAGACCGTTCTTTCTTATCAACCTCTGCTCTCATACCCAGAGGTGTACCACAAATCCAAACTGGAGAAGCAATTCCGAAAGTTCAAGGAGATGCTGAGTAAGTTATATGTCAATATGCCCTTCAGTGATGTGGTTACACAAATGCCTTCATATGCCAAATTCCTTAAGGATATTCTGACGAAGAAAAGAACCATTGATGACATTGAGACTATAGCCATGACAGCCCAGGGGAGTGCCCTCATTCACCACCATCCACCTAGAAAATGTACAGACCTAGGGAGCTTCACAATACCTTGCAACATCGGGGACAAAAAGATTGAAGGAGCCCTGTACGATCTAGGGGCTAGTGTCAGACTGTTACCACTCTCCATTACCCAGAACATGTGCCTGGGAGACATCAAACCCACGAGGATGACCATTCAGCTCGCTGATCGCGCACTTGTATACCCTGTGGGGGTGTTGGAGGATGTTCCAGTCAAGGTTGGCAACTTCTTCATCCCTGTAGATTTTGTGGTGATGAACATGACAGAGGATGGAAAGACACCCATCATTTTTGGACGTCCGTTCTTAGCCACAGCAGGAGCCATGATCGACTGCACTAATGGAACATTGACATTGCGACTTGGAGAGGAGACAGTAGAGTTCAATGTCCAGAAGGCACAGAGGAATGAGTTTGGAGCAGGACAGTATTGCATGGTTGATGTTGTGCCAGACCCTATTGATGTGCTTGTCAAGGCATCCCAACTCATGGAGACACACGAAGATGAGCTGCTGGGTTGCCTAGTCAATAGACTCATTGAAGGAGATGAAACGGCCCTGAAGGAGGTAGTAAGATTTCTGGCAGAAGAAACAGAGCCAAGAATTGACGCACAGGCCCATGCTACAGAACCACAGATTGATGCAGTCTCTGAGCCTGTCCCTGATGCTGTTTCAGAGCCTGTCACAGTATCCGCTTGACCAGAACTTGCGAAAGAGGCACCAAGGGTAGAAATGAAACCTCTACCACACAACCTCAGGTATATCCACTTAAACCCTGAAGCCTCTTCATTTCCCATTATTTTTAGAGCTGACCTTTCGCAGGAGGAAGAAGACAAGGTACGCACTGTAGTCAACAAACACGGAAAGGCAGTAGGCTACCCCATTGACGATCACACAGGTATCAGCCCTAACCTTTGCATGCATCGTATTCTTTTGGAAGAAGGCAACAAACCCGTAATAGAACCACAAAGGAGATTAAATGAGAACATGAAAGAAGTGGTTAAAAAGGAAATCTTGAAACTATTAGATGCTGGGATAATTTATCCAATTTCAGATAGTCCTTGGGTTAGTGCCGTGCATGTAGTTCCTAAGAAGGGAGGAATGACAGTTGTAAAAAATGAAAAGGAAGAACTCATACCAACTAGGACAGTCACGGGCTGGAGAATGTGTATAGACTATAGAAAGCTTAACAAGACTACTAGAAAGGACCATTTTCCTTTTCCATTCATTGATCAAATACTAAAAAGACTTGCCAAGCATACGCATTTTTACTACTTGGATGGATACTCTGGATTCTTCCAAATCCCAATCCACCCAAGTGATCAGGAGAAAACAACATTTACATGCCCTTATGGCACATTTGCATATAGGCGCATGCCATTTTGTTTGTGCAACACCCCTGCCACATTTCAGCATTGTATGATTGCCATATTCCATGACCTGATAGAGCATATAATGGAGGTATTCATAGAAGATTTCTCTGTCTATGGTACTTCTTTCGATATTTGTTTGGCTAACCATGAAATAGTGCTAGCACGGTGTGAGGCTGTTAACCTTGTTCTTAATTGGGAAAAGTGTCATTTCATGGTGACTGAAGGAATTGTCCTTGGGCACAAAATTTCAGGGCGTGGAATTGAGGTAAACCAAGCCAAAATTCTCATAATTGAAAAACTTCCTCCTCCTAATTCTGTTAAGGCAATTCGAGCTTTTCTTGGTCATGTAGGTTTTTATAGGCGCTTTATTAAGGACTTCTCAAAGATTGCAAAACCTTTGGCGAATCTCCTTAGTAAAGATGCCGAATTTGTATTTGATGAATCTTGTTTAGATGCTTTTCACAGGATCAAAACAGCATTGACCACAGCCCCAATCATTCAGCCCCTAGATTGGAGTTAGCCTTTTGAGATTATGTGTGATGCCAGTGACCATGCTGTAGGGGCTGTGCTCGGACTGAGCAAGGACAACAAACTTCATGCAATTTATTATGCAAGCCGAACTCTAGATGAAGCACAAGTCAACTATGCTACCACTGAGAAAGAACTCTTGGCAGTAGTCTTTGCCATTGGGAAATTTCGGGCATACTTGCTGGGTTCCAAGGTCATCATACACACCGATCACTCCGCCTTGAAGTACTTGCTGACGAAGAAGGAAACCAAGCCAAGACTCCTGAGGTGGATACTCCAACTTTAGGAGTTTGACTTGGAGATCCGGGACAAGAAAGGTGCAGAGAACATAGCAGCTGACCACCTATCCAGACTACCACCAGAGCACATGCCGAGAGAGGACATGCTCATTGATGACCACCTCCTAGACGACAGCCTCATTGCAACCATCCACAGTGTCACTCACAGGCTCATGCCGTGGTATGCAGAAATTGTCAATTTCTTAGCCTGTGGAGCACTCCCCCTGATCCGAGTTAATCTGAGTTATTCTCAGAGGAAGAAGTTCTTCGCTGACATAAAGAACTACCTTTTGGACGAGCCCCTACTATTTAGAAGGTGTGGTGATGGGATAATCAGAAGATGCATTCCTGAAGAAGAAGTGGCATAGGTCCTACACGGTTGCCATAATGTACAGTACGGAGGATACCATGGTGTAACCAGGACAGCCTCAAAAGTCTTACAAGATGGCCTATATTGGCCTACTTTGTTCAAGGATGCGCGCAATTGGGTGATAGCTTGCAAGGAATGCCAACGAACAGGGAACCTCTCATGGAGGCAAGAAATGCCACAGCAAGGCATACTAGAGGTAGAGCTGTTTGACATTTGGGGAATTGACTTCATGGGACCATTCACAGGTTCATATGGGAACCACTACATCTTGGTGCCTGTGGATTATGTTTCCAAATGGGTCGAGGTTGTTGCCTCCCCAACGAATGAAGCTAGGGTAGTGACACGGTTCTTGAAGAAAAATATCTTCACTCGATTTGGAACACCTAGAGCCATAATCAGTGATGGTGGTGCGAAGTATGGGATCAGACACAAGGTGGCTGTCACGCCCCCACTAAGCGCGACCGACCAGGTGCCATGTGCACCCACTACGTGCCACAAGGCACCCAAAGGCCTTTCATCGACACAACCAAAAGCTCATTGCCTCTGCTCGGCGGGTCACCAACCAAGAAAATGCGCAGTATAAAAGGAAGCAACAACAACAAATGCAAAGGCAATAAAGATGATAAAAATTACCAAGACTCATTGATAAAGACAACTTCACTAGTGTCATTAAACCGTTGCTACAAGGGGCACTAACTCTCACTTTACAATGACACAACCTCCATGCAAAAATAATACAATAATATAATTAAAGAAGACCGACTCGGCTATACCCATCAACCTACTTCCCAAACTCTCATTCTGGCACCTGTAAGACATGGGGAGCAACCACATACTATGCACAAGGCTGGACATGGGCAACACACAGTCATTCAACACATACAGTAATGCATAATGCACAAATACCGGGCACTCACGGCACGGAACAAGCACGACCATTTTACTCCAAGCGGCCATCTAGCACCGCAAGGCCCGTCAAATAATCATCAACATGGTAAGTGCAAACATCTTCTTATGCACTACCTTTGCACCATCTCCCAACTGGCCAGTGGTCCTCAAACACATGCGCATCCAAGTGATGGAATGCAATAACAGGCACAACATGTGCAATGCAACCAATCTATTCACATCAAGCACCAAGTGCATCAAGAACATGAGTAATCGAAGCATCAAATAGACCACACCCATATACCATAACCATCATCCACCATATAGTCAGCAAAATGCACTAATACCCCAAAATGACCAACTAACTCAACTATGCTTCATCAAGCCACAATAACCATCAATGAGCAGGAACTAGCCAACAATATGTATAATTGGCCAATGATAACCAACACACTACAATATGCACCAAACAGTGAAGAGTGTACCAGCATGCCCATACAACAAGTATTCATGCACTCAAGCATGCAATAAAGGAGCCTTCCGCCCAGCAATGGGGCACTAGTAATCACTACTCGCATAACAAACTTACTTACCATCACCTAGGTATTCCTAAACCAATTCCTCTCCTTTACAGCCTTTAGGCCTCTTGGAACCATAGTCCCTGTTTTAAACACACAATTAGACATCATAATCAATCTACAGCAATAATAGCTTGTGAAACACAATCCTACCCACAACACTTTTCTTTTCTCAATTTGGTCAGAAGCTGCCCTGCACCAATAGAAACTTCACTGAGATTAAACAGGATGCTACAGGCCGATGCAGCCTTGGAAATAAACATAAAAGTTGTAGACTTGTCCCTTAGCTTTCCAGAGCCACCAAAAAAACTCAATTCGAAGCTCTCTAACTCCAGTTATGGCTCCTACATCAACTTGGGGTCTAGCAGCAGGTCTGCTGCAGAACAGTGAACTTGGAGAGCGCATAACTCTCTCAGTTCAGCTCCCCAATCCACCAAACTGGTGCCCAATTAACGCTATAGAAGTTAGCTAACTCTGGGATTTGGTTTCACTTAATTCGAACCGGTGGTTTGGCCGGAATCTCTATTTTAGTGGCCAGGGGTCTGTCTGGCCGAGAGCAGAACCCCCTTTGGCTCACTCTCGTCTTTCTCTCTTTCACCCTTTATCTTCTCTCTTTCCCCTCTCAAGACTCAGGACGAATTGGTGTGATAAGTGATAGGGAGAGGTGCTTGTTTTCACCTCTTAATCCCTGCCCAAGTAGGTGAGTCACCACCCCAATTGCCACCAACACACAACTAGGTGCCACTTGCACCTAAATTGCCACCTCGTGCTTATTTTCCATCCAATTGGTGTGTGGCAACCAACCTGCTAGCTTGCACACCCAAACCACCAGAGGCTTATTCCCGAGCCACACGTCTCATTCTGATTGGTCGGTTTGGCCAATTACGTATTTACCCTCATCGAGCCCAATTGCGCACCGACGGGCACACCATTGCCCCGGTTGTGCACTATTTCGCACCAAATCGAGCCAACCGATATCTCCATTGGCCAATCGTGCCTCTAATGAATCCATTACACCAACTAATCACATTCCTATCTTTTCTGACCAATTATTGGCCCATTAGACAAGTCAAGCAATCGGGACACCAAACTAGGCCAACCGTTCCATCGGATCACTACGAATCCACTTGAGTGCACTAGTCCGAGCCTATGCTAACCATCTCATCTCAATCTAACATCAACACATATCACCAAGCCATAACCTAACCTATACCAACTTTTAATATGAACATCCCTCACAAACTCCCGAATATAGTATCCAACCTACACGAACGTCACGGGAGGACAAGCAACGCCCGACTCTCTTCATGTAAATACTTCTCTATAGTCTAGGGGGTACCTGGGGTATGACATCATCCCTTCCTTCAAAGAATTTCGTCCTCAAAATTCAGGTGTCACTATAATCTCAAAGATAACACCAATCCTTATATGTAATTTTCGATCATCTTCCTAAATATACCCATATGCCATCCTATTGTTCCTCATTCTTTTCAAGCTCTACCTTTATCATTCAACCATAACTCAATCCAATATATCTCCGACTTGTTTACCTCGAAATCCATACCCAAGTTCTACCCTAGCTTTTAAATTCCTCCCGAATTGTGGTACCTCAATTCATCATGCTTTCTGCACTCGTAATTCTCACACCAATCTATTTCACATGCCTTGGCGACTCAATCGCAATCTTGTAGATTATAGTTCTCTCAACTATCTATCACTTCTGCCACGGTACAAATGGATAGGCTAAACGGTACTAATGCAAAACTTGCTCAATTCATTCCTTTAAAGATATTTTCCAAAACAATAATTTGAATACCATTATAAACTGTGGCGCCACATTGTCAAAGTAGTAAAACTTTCAATGTACCATTAGCCTTCCAAATGTAACCATATAAGTCTTGAAACGCCCGTGTCCCAATTTATTAATTTAAATAATAAATTATTTATAGATTGACCAAATTGTTCTTATCATTCCCGGGACACCCGTATCCCAAATTATTCATTAAAGAATGTATAGCATGTGAAGTGACCAAAATGCCCTTCTTTCCGGCATACAACACAAATAAGATAATCATCATATAATTACACAATATATCATACAATAAGTAATACAATTTGAGTATGCAGCGGAAAACAAATACATAAACAAATATGAATGTAATGCACCCTATGGATCCGACCCGAGGAGGAAAGCATCGCCACCTGCAGATACGCTCTTCTGATCATCGATCAGCTAACCTGTGTAAAACTGTGAGGGGGTGAGACCAACCACTGTCTCACCGCAGACAAGTAAAACAATAATATACAATTACAAATCAACTACAATTACACCGGCATCAAACAACAACAACCTCAATGCGCAGAGCAAGACATCATCAGACTACATACCATCACTTGTCATTACTTATGTTATTATCTTTGTTATTATGGTTAAGTATCTTATTAGGGCCCTCTACTGTGTGCGTCGAGCTCGGTCCCGTCTCATGAGACAACCAGGCATAAGCCCAAATAAACCAGGCACGAAGCCCAAACATATCCAGAGAGAGAGAGAGAGACAGAGAGAAAGAGGGAGGTAGAAAGGGGGAGATAGAAAGAAAGAGGTAGAATCGGCCATCACAGGCCCACATGCAAACCCGCATGCCATCCCGAGGGGTATTACTTCCTGCTCGAACCAACCGGTCAACAGCCCCACAGTAGACTTTATTACAATTCGTTATTCTCATTTATTCTTTAAGAGTTGTACCATACGTTATGATTCAACAGTGTTGTGTGGAATTTCATATCTTATTTTCAAGTCCGGGCCTCCAGCCGACAGTCCACCACACAAACACAAATCCTTAAATCATGTTATTTAGCATAACAAACAAACATGCTCAACTGGCATATCATATTACACCGTCACACAATTCACTTAATCAGGCATACCGCATCAAAGATATCATCAATATATACACTTTACAATTAACAACATCAGCACATCAGGCAAGCATGCATACAGCATTAAAGAACAAACAAACAACACCACTTTATATTCCAAAACAATTAACCGACATGAAATCTTTTAGTCCTTAAGCCCAGTCTTAGCTCGACAAATCCCATAACTTAGCCCGAGACCAAAAGTTTGCTTAAGTTCAATTATTTATCTCGATTAACGGTTCACAGGGCCTAAACCCACATCAATTAAAGTCACTGGGCCTAAAGCCCATTTCATTTAAAGTTATTGGGCCTAAAGCCCATTTTAAATTTATTACCTTATTGGGCCTATAGCCCGTATCTATAATAGTCCTTGGGCCTAAAGCCCATATATCCTTAACATGGCATAACTTGGGTCTAGGCCCGGCCCGTTCACTTAATCACATTAATCGAGCTCCCGAGCCCCGACCTTTCCGGCCGAAAGATATTATGTGCGTCGGATATATATTCCGGCCACGCACTTCTCACCGTGCCACACTCGTTTTCCACTAAGTCCATTATTTTTAGATACATCGATAAAAATGCACAACTAGTACATGACTTGTACAGAATTAGATTACAGGCTTCGTCGGGAATTTACCATTTAATGCCGACTCTTGATGCTCGCCGGAACAGTAACCCTTTCGCCGAATTCCGGCCACAGCATCGCCGGAAAAGACCCCAAGTTGCCGGAGAACTTCCTACATCCCGAAAAGCACACCCACACTTATGTCCTTTTCAACAAAACACAATCTAACATCACACAACTCCTTAAGCACATAAACATAATCAAGCGAATTGGGACACCGTGGCAATCACTGGAGTTACTCACCGGAACAATCTGCCCTCGCCTCGGTTCTGTCCACTACCGAAGAACAAACTACCCACGTCACTGCACACCCCATCCGCCTCCGAACCCAGACCCGAACACCCCATAAACAACCACAACAAAAGCTATCAACACGGGGAGCAAAGGAAAAAGGGGAAGAGAAAATTGAGGACGACGATGCTTACCCGAGAACAGGAGGCGGCGACGCGAAGAGTATCCCGTAACCGCACCCGAACCAACATCGGCCTCCACTGACACCACGAGCCCGTTCACCAACAAAACAACAAACCACCAATGACCCAACAACACACGAGTCCACCGCCGCCTCGACCACCGCACAAGGCACGGCAATCACCGCCACAGGACAACCGCCACACACGCAGACCCGCCATCGTCCGAGCACAAGCAGGTAACACCAACGACAAAGCACAACACGCACAAAACTCCAATCAAAACCCGAAACAGAGAAAAGAAGAAGAAGAAAACAAGAGGAAAGGAATTGGCTCGTTGGCTCACCGGACCAGACGACGGCGCATGAATGACGATGGCGGCAGGTTCGAGTTCACACGCCTCGGGTCCTCTGTCGTTCGTCCTCCTCGGGTTTCTCACACCTGGACGACGGACCAAAGCCCAGCCCGCCGTCGAGTCGACCCGTCTGGTTCTCCCCCGGTTTGTAATGGCGGCAGCGATTACCGATGGTGAGGTGTGATATGCTGTGGCGGCTCAAAGAGAAGTAGGAAGCAGGAAGAGAAAACAAGGAGGAAGAGGAGCAGAGATGATGGTGGCCTCGGTTGATTTCAAAGGAGAGAGGATTTGAGGAAGAGAAGTAAAGAGAGAAAGTAGAGAAAGTGAGGCAGCCATTCGGAGGAGAAGAAAAGAGAAACAAGAGAGGAGAAGGAGAGAAAAGGATGGGTTTTGTACCTAGGGTTAGGGTTGGTTTCGGCCGGGACCAAAACGACGTCGTTTTGGTCGTAGGCGCGGTCAACCCTCTTCCCTTGGTCAAAACGCAGGCCAAGCTTGAGTTTTATGTTTGGCCTCTCTCGAAACTACGTAGTTTTTGGCAAAACTACACTACACCATGTGTTGCACCCTAAAACACAATTTAATTCCGTAGAATCCGAAAGTAGGATTAAATCCAACATATATAAAATATTTCCGTGTAAGAATAAATTAATAACATTAATTTTCTTGACCAAAAATTCCGGAAATTCTTCAAGGGTAAAGTTGGAATTTAAATTCCAAAAATTTAAAAATTCCATAAAAATTAATTAACGAAAAATCAGGGCATTACAGTACTACCCCACTTAACAAAATTTCGTCCTCGAAATTTCAAGAGAAGTCAAGCAACCAAGTGCTTAACTGACACAAACAGTGTCACCCGGTATCAAAATACCGTTGGCCAAAACCACCAAGTAGAACCATCATGACCATCAATCACATAAGTTTACCTTTTCCCAGCTAGAACTCCGAAATATCAAGTCAAACATGAACTTAAGTCAAACATGATCCGTAGACCATAGGATCAAAGTATTAACCCCAATAGTCTTATCTAACCATGACCCACATTAATAACATCAAAATCTAAAATCCATTTCATTTATCATCAAACAACCAAATATATCCAATCCTTTAATCCGTTACGCATTTCCTCTAACACAGAACCCCAAGTTGTTACCTAAGTAACAAGATCATCACTCCCATTGTGAATACCTCAAAACCAAAAATCCATAATCAATTTCATGACCTGAACCTCATTGTATTTTCTCTAACACACACCATTTCAACCAAAATCGTATGTAACCTAGGTCATACCTTAGGCACTAAAAACGAATCGTCACCGGAATATCATAATTATAATTCCAAAACTTAGACTCCTCAAGACCCAAACATTCTTTCGTAACTCATACTCATGCTTATATTCTACTCCTCAAGTCACACTTAGCACGAACACCAAAATTTATTTGATAAGAAACTTAAAACATCATCACTGTACCCCTCCTCACATAATTAACAGACTAGCAAGTGAATCATCATACTCGAGATCACCTCAGAAGTCAACCCTCAATGTAAACCTATTTTTGAAATCCTCAACCGCACATGAGCTATAACCTCAATAATGATTCATGATCAAAACCTTATTATCACAATCACC